>CM060249.1:81187963-81237963 GCA_030684275.1 Acipenser oxyrinchus oxyrinchus
GGGATTTGGTCAGAATTAATGGTCTCCTCAATGCTGAGAAGTACAGGCAGATACTTATCCATCATGCAATACCATCAGGGAGGCATCTGATTGGCCCCAAATTTATTCTGCAGCATGACAACACCCCCAAACATACAGCGAAAGTCATTAAGAACTATCTTCAGCGTAAAGAAGAACAAGGAGTCCTGGAAGTGATGGTATGGCCCCCACAGAGCCCTGATCTCAACATCATCGAGCCTGTCTGGGATTACATGAAGAGAGAGAAGCAACTGAGGCTGCCTAAATCCACAGAAGAACTGTGGTTAGTTCTCCAAGATGTTTGGGCCAACCTACCTGCCGAGTTCCTTCAAAAACTGTGTGCAAGTGTACCTAGAAGAATTGATGCTGTTTTGAAGGCAAGGGTGGTCACACCAAATATTGATTTGATGTAGATTTTTCTTCTGTTCACTCACTTTGCATTTTGTTAATTGATAAATATAAACTATTAACATGTCTATTTTTGAAAGCATTCTTACTTTACAGCATTTTTCACACCTGCCTAAAACTTTTTGCACAGTACTGTATATATATATATATATATATATATATATATATATATATATATATATATAATGTGTGTGTATCTTACTGTACATCGTTGGGTTGAATAAATGCAGGGGGAAAAGTGTGGAATAGCCTCCCCAAATGAAAGACTCACACGCCGCCTATGGTGGTCAGGTACCAGAAAGGACAGATAGACTGAAAACCTTGTCCAGGGCTTAGTAATGTGATGACATCCCTGCTTAGGGACACTGGGGGAAAAACAGGGCAGAGGACACCAACTGATTTTTGGGTATCCTGGGCTTGTATGTAGGTTCAGTGGTGAGAAAACAAAAAGTGTAAATAAAAAATACATGTGCACAATACTACTATAGTAGTCATGAGTGTAAATTCACTACAGTTGTGTATTTAACCCCTAATCAACACTATAGTAAGACTGGTGACAATAAATGGTTGTGTTTTGCTGTTTTAATTCCAGTGAAATAATCATGCAGCTTTTTACCCACTAAACATAAGTTACCTGGGGCACATTGTTACCTGAACAAGGCACCTACATCATCAAAAGAGCTTGCATTTCTTTTCTTTCTCTGACAATTTGCCCACCAGTAGTTATCAGCCCAAGCATTTACAAAAGTTGTGATTAAAAATCACATATGTCTCAGCCTATATATTAAGGCTAGGTTATTAATGACTTTCTTCTGCTGCAAGTCAGAAATATTTATAGCGGTATTATTAAGAGCTAGTGCAAAAAAACTCTGAAGCGTCTAAGCAATTATATTAAAAGAACACACAGGAGAGTGCATCTAACAAGCCCAAGCTAAACAAATGTTCAGTTTTTAATTTTAAAATAGTTCTGACAATATTATTGGATCAAGTGCAAAAATGCTTCTGAGAAGCAAGTGGAGAAATATATTTTTCCTTCCCTCAGAAGTTTTTTTTTAGCTTGCAAGTCTGGACTCTTCTGTTGCTTTCTTTCATCTTTTCCTCAGTCCTGACACTCCCTTCTAAAATCAAGTTCACTCTTTCCCCCATTATTTCTGATGACCATTTACTAATCTTTGAGTCTCAATATAATATCATCTTTTTTTGTGCCTAATTATTTTACCCCCAATTTTCTCCCCTATTTAGAATGTCTAATTACTTTCCCTCACTGTAGCAAATCCCCACACAGCTCAGGAGAACTGAAGGTTCAGTGGACGTTCTCTGATCCCATGACCAAGCCAATTTCCTCAAGGAACTCGAGAACTGATGTCAGCAAGCTGCCAGCTTCTGGGATACAAGAGCCAGTAGGATCCACTGTTATGCGATGAGGTGAAATAGTCCCTGCCAGTTTTGCCTCCCTTGTCCACAGGAGTGATAATGTGACGTTCTCTCTGGAATCCCCAATGAACATCGGCGACTTTGCATAGCCAGGACATGAACCTGCTTTTCCCTAACTGTATGACTCACTCTGCACACCACACGGCCATGCTTTGACCAGGTAAGCTACTCGTCTTAAGCACCTTGCTAGTTTGCACTGGTATTTATAGAGATGTTAACTACATCTCACTGACAGGCGTTAGAATCGGTGTTGTCAGTCGCATAACACTGCCCATTACACTCATCTGGAGTCTGGACGTGAACTTGTGACACTACCATCACGAAACAAAATCTATAGCAGCCAACAACGGTTCCTTCTACACTTACCATATGAAAAAAAAGCAAATTGTATTTTACAGGAGTCGCGGAACCAGTGTGACTCATTCAAGCCAGCTGTGAAAAAGAGTGTGATTGGTGCAGTGTGTGTTCTCAGGCAGAGGTGCCTGGTAGTTAAAAGGAACTTCTGGAAAAGTTGTAGGTGCACTACAATGACTAAATCCTACACATTAGCTGGGCTTGACAATCCAGTAAGATCTACTTTGACCTTTGCAGTACAGGAGAGGAGAGGAGATTAAGACCCAGCTTCTTCAAGCTTTCTCAATTTGACAATTAACTTTTGTTGTACAGGAGGGAAGATTCAGATCTGTTCAGCTTTCTCAAGTTTACATGACCTGGCAATGAATACCTTCCCTATTTCAGTAGTTACTTTTAACAGCCCAGCGCATCTGCCGAGCCATGTAGACAAGCTGCCAGAGAATATACATGCTACCAATCGTGCCTGAGAGTCAACGCTGATTGCTCCCCTCTCTCACCATATCCTCTGCCACAGAATGGCACACATTCTTCATATTGTTTTTGGATGGGAATAAAACACATACAATATCCTACAAGGGGGCTCAGCATGCTCTGGGCCTGACAAAGCTGGGACCTCAGGAGGTAGACCCGACTGAAAAGCCCCGGGTGAAGTTACACACAAGAGTTGGTCAGGGACAGAGGGGATTTGAGTTTCAGGGCAGAATCTATTTTCATTTGAGTATTTTACTTTCAAAAGTAATCCAAAAATATATATTTTTTTTACTTTTTCCAAGCCAAAAAAATAAATGGTTGGTACAGCAACCAGCGGTTGTTTGGTTTTTTCTGTAGGTTGTGTCTCATCTCCTGAGTCTGTGTCACACTGAATCTGTTGATCCAAATCAGTGGGACATGAGAATGGAAGGAACAAGACTAACATGCGGTCTGCTTGTTTCTACAAGTGACCTCTGCTGATCACAGCACTGGGTGTGTATGTACATGGGTTGAGAATGAGGAAGTGACTTGGGAAGCAGTTTGCGAGCATGCATTTCTTCACACAAGGAAACACCTCCAAGCCTAAGCACTTTGACCCACACGTCTAGGTCACATTGCACCAATTCCTCAATTTAGCTGCCCTAGGGGTCTCACTCTATCCTGCAGCATGCCAACCCCCCAGATTCACCATCTCTCTGTTTTACCCTGAGAAAATGGTATCTTCCTCAAACCAGGTTAATATAATAATGTGGCATGGTGGTTGCAGGCTCCTGTACAGCCTCAGATAAACTCTTGTTATCTAAACATCTGTTAATACAATCTCAGTCAAAGAGAAATCATGTGTTCCCATAACCACAATACCTATCAGAAAGTTGTTTTTGATGAGAGCTTTCTTCCTGTGACTGGTGTTGGCCTTGCAGGAACAGGTCTCCATATTCTACAGTAACAGTTACTAAAGTCCCTTTCACACTGGCATGCTCTACCCGGGTCAGACCTGGTGTCATGTGTGTCAGCTATGTTATTTTACACTGCTTTTGAAGAAGCAGGGTCGACCTGGATGACAGAAACTAATACACAATGTGCATATCAATGCCCTGGAAGCAGCTTGTTATGGACCCTTCCATCCAAGCTTCTCTGGATTGAACTGTCGGCCCAAATGTTGATTAGAGCAAATGTTTCTTCATCCCTGCTGCAATCTGGCTTGTGGTGTGTCTCAAGCAACACAAATATGGCTAAACAGAATAAACAGAAATGTTCCTTGCGGAAGTGAAACCTTCACGCAGGCGTGGCTGTTTGTTATTTCGTCGGCTTAAGAACGGTCGTCATGCATTTTGTCTCCGTCAACCCGGGTCAAAGCGTGTCGACCCACATCCTGCATCAACCCAGGTACGATCCAGGTACATGGTAGCCAGAACCTGGGTACCCGAGTGCCAGTGTGAAAGTGTCTTAAGATTAATAAATCAATTACAGATGAGATATTAACCACTGAGCTAATCAGCCGAAAACATCTCCTTCGATTGGTTTCAAAATGGTGGGCTTAGGTTTGGGTGGCATCACCTGCAGGACATCAGGAATCGGGTTACACCATTAGAACAGCCAATGCAGGAAAGCAAGGAAAAGAGCAGCTTTGTGGGCTGCCATGAATTCCATACCTAATTCCAGGCATTTGCACATATCAGTAATTATAACGTTGCAGTAATGTAAGCGCATTAAACACATACAACCACTTTGAGCAAAATATGCATTTAACAAATTCTTCCATTTTTCTGGGGGTTTAGATTGCGCAGCTGTCTCAGAAGTTGAGAGAAAAGTACAAAGATGCCTGAGAGCTAAATGGCATGAGTATGGTAATTGGCAATTATCTTGTCTTGTAATTTGCAGTTTCTTGTTTTCACTTTATTTTCACAGCTATATGCCATGTGTCATCCCTGTCCACTGCAGCCTGTGGAAAGTGGCAATACCTTTCCAATTAACCAAAAAGCAGAAGCCAGGGCAGGCTCAGGTAACTCCAGGGGTGCAAATCGTTTGGAAAATTGGTGCTAAACTGTTTTGAAAGTTTAGCACCAGAGAGCCTACTGGTGTAAGTTATCAAACCCCACCCTCATCAAGCACCCCTCCTCCTGCTCTTCAACGACTTTTTAGTGTGTTGTTTACAGTAAATAACCTGGTGCTATATGAGGTACCCTGACGCTAGAATTTAGTGCCATAGCGCCACATTTGCACCCCTGAACTCAGGCACTACAAGGCTTGATTAAGGGACTATTTGAGTACCATAGCAATTTCAAACACCAGTGTGTATAAAATCACTGGTTTTGTGCAGCTGCCAAGTGGAGCGCTGAATGTATGAGTGGTAACAGGCAGACTTTCTGTGCTGCTGGTATAGAGTACAAGCAATGAGATTTGTATACAGACAATGGGTTTGTGCGCAATTATTGTTTTTTTACTGAAAAGGTTGTCATTTCAAACATCAGCATCCAGTACCAATGTGTGTGTGTGTAAACAATGTAAGCAGTAGGGTTATATAAATGTGTAACTTAAAATATCTGCAAAAATAAATTAAGAACTATTTTAGGACCAATATGCTATTCTAGTCTATTCATAGGTTCCCAAGCCAATGGGACAAGTAAGCACTGACAAAAGGATCAATTCATTAAAAATGTATTTTAACAGTTTTATTTCTATTAAAAGCACACTTCCGGGCATGCAGGTGTACCAAGAAAGGAAATGACAATGCATTTAATTTGCAAATCTCACTCGTGGATTATTTGACCTTGGCATCTTTTAAACTTTCAAACTATACTGTAGTTTAGCCAAACTGCTATTTGTTTAAACAAATATGATCAAAAAAGTTGCCTTCTCTCTGATATTTAACATATTCATTACTTTGGTAAACAATAACATTTGAAATAAATGGAAAGACCATTTTGGTATTCTTCCTTTTCGTCTCATGGAATTTGGAAAATCACCTCTTCAAACACTCTAAAAAGAATGAAATCTGAGGAAAAAAGGACCAACTATACAGAAGAATGTTTTGCATCCCCAGTAGTTATTTAAACCAGGTATATTGCAAGATGAAACAGCTAACTCAGCTAGAAATGATCAAAACAACCATGTTTAAACTGTGGATTAACATCAACTCAAGCTAATGGAAAACTCCCATGACAGATAGAAGCATATAAACTCCCATGACAGATAGAAGCTGTTAATACCTAAATTAGTTCTGATTGTATTTGAAGAAACAATAAAACAATCCCCTTTTTATGCTTCTAAAGGTGTGACTGAATACACTGCATTTCACTCCTGTTTTATTATTCAGTAAAACTAAAGAATGACCATTTTCAGGTATGATAATTTTGCTTTTGACATGAAAGTTTGGACATTAAAATGCTATATGTTTTGAATCTTCATAAAAGAGTGTTTTTATTGGCAAACATTTTTAAAAGGGGAATGTCATAAAACAAAACCATTTAATTGTTTCTGTGTTTTTATAACACACACACACACACAAACACACACACAGTACCTCCCAAGATGAATGGGCAGTTTATACAACAGGGAAAGTGCAGTGTGTTAACTACAAAGGTGTCCTAATTTGTTCCTGTGCTGACAGCTTGTTTGTAGGTGTGGCTAAAACAGAAAACCTTTTTTTTTATTGTTATTTGTTATTATTATTTGTTTTTTTAGCAGACGCCTTTATCCAAGGCGACTTACAGAAACTAGGGTGTGTGAACTATACATCAGCTGCAGAGTCACTTACAATTATGTCTCACCCAAAAGACGGAGCACAAGGAGGTTAAGTGACTTGCTCAGGGTCACACAATGAGTCAGTGGCTGAGGTGGGATTTGAACCGGGGATCTCCTGGTTACAAGCCTTTTCTTTAACCACTGGACCACACAGCCTCCTATATTATTGTATTATTGTATTATGTACAATATTATTGTATTATGTTATTGTACTATGTTATTGTATTATGTTATTGTACAATATTATTGTATTACTTATTGTATTATGTTTTCTCTATGCATTTACTGTACACTTCCACAATATATGTTATTATATTTTACAAAACTTGCTTTTACCATGGTATACAACTTTCATGCTGTGGATGCAGGTCATGGTGACATAGACACCTATAATTCGATAGTGATATCCTTTGCTGGTGTAACTTGTTGATCATTGCCCCCTCTAGTGCTTGTGGTTATTATAGGAAGGATGTGTGCAATTACATTGCACATCATTCTCTCTTAGAGAGAGAGAACAGTTTTGTTTGCATGTCAAAATGTTAACATCTCCAGGACTTATCTGGTGTTAACAGTGAAATACAATTAATAAATTAAGAAGTCCCTCACCAATATTGATTTAAAAAAAAAAATCTAATTTTGGTTACTACCTTATTATGTATGCCCTGTATGATTCTGTATGGCAGTTTCTGCTGAGGTCATTGTTTGCTATGCTTACAAACTATTACTAATAGAGAACCATACAGAACAAACATAATATAATATGATATTAAACAGGTAACAAATTAAATATTAGGCAAATATAACTAATTATGTGCCATTAGAAATTGTTTATGCACGTGTTTTCGGGATTTATACCTCAGGCCGGGACTGACTGTCTTTTTGCTTCCTGGTCTTGAGAAATCATGTGATATCGGATATGTTTACAACAAACATAGAAGTAGCACGCTATGATAGTTGCGCTATTATTCCTGAAAAAAAAACACTACACCCTGTGCTTTTTTATTTTGACTCAGCACCAGTGGGTGTCATTTTATGGTAATTGAGGGAAATGCTAATATTTAGAATCTTTATAAGAACCATACTATGAATTATACATTGCATTAAAAAGGGTGTTTTTCAATGACTTTGTAAGATTTTAGAATGATATTACAGAAATGGCCTGTGACAGGGTAGTGTCACTGGCAAGCTGTTTCGACCAGGAAGGAGACTCAGAGACAAGAAAGCTGCAGGTTTAAGCATGTCTTTGTGCACTTCTAATAAATACACAGAAAATCACTAACAAAACTACATTAACAAAACAAACGGCACGGTGGCCAAAATAAACAGGTTTATAAAAACTCACAAGAATACAAGATAAACGGCACAGTTCGGAACACATACACTCTCTCCAACACCAACATTAACTCTAACCCTTTCTAAACCCTTTCTAACTAACACCCGTGATCACCCTTTAAATGCACCTGTGGCCCATGTGTTTTTGCAGGGAGGATTTTAATCCCCTCCCTGCCACCCAATATTCCCGATACCTTCACATACACATGTGCACCAGTAGGGCTTTCACACTGCCACACGGCCATTGGGCCCAAGGAGAGTTTGGCATGCTTCTGAGATTTATAATTTTACTTTATTTCAGTTTAAGAAATACTGTAGTTATTTTTTTTTAATTACTGTGCAATAGATATTCAAAAGTGATATGTTTACAAATATGTACCATTCTTTTCAAACACTAAGCTTGGGAAACCCTTATACCACACATAGGAATCATCAAAAGGAAACTAGTGGAATTAGTTGCAGAGTGCAGAGTGAATCTGACATAGACATTTTTGCCCTGAGTGTTGGTTTTAGACAGACACTGAGTCAACCTCACATTGATCCAAAGATGCCTGCCCAAACCGATAATCTGTTTCCTGTGCTGTAAAATACCCTGTCTGAACTGTCTGATTTATTATTACTTACCTGCTTACTTCATTACTTGACACAGTGTATCTAGCAGCAGGAGAGGGATGATTCAGGAGTTACACCTACAAAAATCTTTGGAAAGGTCATGATGTTGAGATTCCAGATTGGATTAACCATTAACATTAACTCACTAGGGGCAGATTATTGGTTATATTCTGGTGTACCAGCTGAACTGAGAGAAGACATGTTTGAGAGCCCTTATGATGTCACTTTTAAAAAAGCTTGGATTTGATGACTGAAACCAGAAGAAGGATACATTAGTTAACTGTGATATTTCACATAGTTTTGAGTTGAACTCACTTATAAATGGACTGCATAGCAAATAGAAGAGCACAACACGTAAACTACATAGAATTAATTTTGTAATACCCCAAACAAGCTTTATACACATTATTGGAATTAAAAATGAGCAGTAAAACACTAAACAAAATGGATCTACTGTAGTCTCCAAGGTACTCCTAGTTAAGCTTAGGTGTTACTAAGTGTGATTTAGTATAGAATGTTACCCAGAAATTGCACCAGAAGCCTGTGAAGTATTGTCAGAATGAGCAATCTCTACGGAAAGGGTTAACTGTATGGAATTCCACAGTTCCAGTCAATATCTCAAGACCCGGCAGCTGCTAGATTGTCATCTGACAGGCCAGCTCCCCCTAAGAAGGAGTTTTTTAAACTCATCGGCTTTCAAGAACAGCTTGATTTGTTATGTTACAGCCAGGGTAATATTACAGACGAGAGCACTCCCTCACACATATGCACACGCACATGCACATGCACACTCACACTCACACTCACACTCACACTCACACTCACACTCACACTCACACTCACACTAAGATCTGGAAGTGAGAGACCGCAGTGCCACATAAAAGCCTGGAGGGCACATGGAGAGGAATGCAAGTGCAGTTTGTGGTATCTGAATTCCTGGCATGTTTTAGGGTGGGTGGCAGTTCGACCTGGAGGAGCCGAAACTCAGTCTGTAACATGAGTTCAACACTGTGTGAAGAGACTATGGGCTAGAATCTCAAAGCTATTTACTCTAAATCATTAGCATGTTTTTTGCAGATAGTAAAAATGCAACCAATGAAGTTATCAAACCAGAAACAAACAACTCAAGACATTAAACTTTGGGGATTGTGATCTATTTCCTGGAATTACATTTAAAGTTATACCAGACGAGAATGCTTAGCAACAGACTTGTCCCATTTTCACACAGCTTCAACTCAAGAAAAAACGTTTTTTTGAAAGTATGTTTTTGCAGAGGAGCAACCAGTTTTGGTATATAATGCCCAAGTCCTAATGAATAAAGTCAGAGTATTGGTGCAGTCTGATCTGTTAATCAATAAGACCCAATACAGAGTGGGTTATGTGTAGCTTTACATAGATCTGGAATGGTACTGAGCCTGGAAAATAATCAGAGAAAGCAGTTTGAAGGTATAGGACTTTTGGGAGGGTGTTTACCACTCTTCTTGACAGATCAGTTTCAGCTGAAGATTGTGTTCTTTTTACCAACCCCTTCAACAGAACTAGAGATAATCAGGGCAATGGGCCACGTGTTAAGAAAAATAATTAAAAGAAATATTTATTACATGCTACTCCGAAGAATAATACTGAAATAAACAGTGGGCGTGTAACCCCCCTCTTGTTACTATACAAGATAAGTAGTCATGATCACACCACCTTAAGTTTAAATTTTCAATAATTATTCTCAATAATTATTCTATAGAAGTTCGAGGCATCAACAGAGGGGAACAGCTCACAGGCCAAACCCATGCACAAGGAAAGGATGACAACAGAGGTAAGTATTAAACTTTTTTTATAACAAAAAAAAGAAGAATAAGAATAGGGGACCTTATGACCAAAAAATATTAACAATCAAAATATATTACCACTTGCCTTGGCCAGCCGGCTCAAGTCTCCTGCTCCTCAAATTTTGTATTACCAATTCCACCTTCCCACAGCAGGGGCTGCTACTCCCCCACTGAGTCTAAGCCTACAGCCTAAAGCGCACTTTGGACCACTTTTACAATCTCACCTACCAGGACCATCTCATCACTTTCCCATAAGTTTGACAACTGCCCCCACAGAAACGTAACAAAGTCCAGTGATGGTGATCCAAGCTGGTACAAGTTCTGGCTTTGTAGGACTGCATGCTCACAAGGTCTCAAAGTGCTGCGAATTACATTGCTCACAATATCGGTTCTCCTCAAAGTAAATAGAGAAAAAAGTAAACTCAAGACACTCAGCACCTTCTTTTTACTTCAATAGCAGTACAGTCTATACTTTACTCTCTCAGCATCTTTAATTAGTTCCAACTTATGTCACCCTCTCTTATCTGACCCTTTAATTAAAATATTTTTAAAAAGGAAAACATATCAAATCAGTGGCACATTTCCATTTACAAAAAGACACAATTAAGTTATAAAAGCCACTTGTCCACTCCAAACTATAAAATAACCAGCCCAAACCTAAACAGCAAATAGCAACAGTAGGGAACGAAGAAAACTTAACTTTAAAGAAGAAAAAAGGGATGCTGGCAGCAGCCAAGTAGCTCTGTGCCTTCCAGGTCTGTTATCCTGCCACATCCTTTAATCAAGGGTGCCCCTCTCTCTCTCTCTCTCTCTCTCTCTCTCTCTCTCTCTCTCTCTCTCTCTCTCTCTCTCTCTCTCTCTCCTTCCTTCTGGTTTCTCTCGCGTCTGATACTCCAGTCAGTTAGGACTCATGTTGTCCTCTTCAGTGTCCCGTTGAAATCTCTCATCCTGCTACTGAGGTAATTACTCCAATCTGGTCCACCTTGCTCAGGATCTAGTTCTAATTTATATCCAGCGGTTTATTACTTGCTCCTACCTTTAATTCATTCATTGAAGGCCTTCTCCTAGGCAACAGTACCTCAAGGAAGGTCCTCCAGGTGAAAACAAACAACAATGAAAAAGTAAGTGAAATTCAAAACATGCACATATTAATCATGCTCATAACAAACTCGATAATATGTTAAAAGAATAAAAGCAAATAAATAAGTATTAAGAATAACATTAACAATAATTGTGCATAAATAAATACTTACGCATACTGTACACCACTTTGTATAGGATTGGTCCTCAATCACTTTTATCTTAGTTATAGAATCAATGTGGATCTCTGTCACTCCTTTCCAGATGTCCAGGAGAACATCTTTCAATTTGTGCTGATTCCTAGGGATAATGAGGGTCTGTTCAACTAGAACACACACAAAGCTTAACTCAGTACTGCACTGTGCAAGTCTAGAATGCTTTCCAGAAATTGCACCAGAAGCCAGTGAAGTATTGTCAGAATGAACAACATTACACTGTTAACTGCAGTTAAGATTCTGGTGGCATAAGAAATAAAAAAATGCTTTGTCTAGATCATGTATAATGTGTTTGAAATAAAGTTTAATGAAATACATGTCTTTGTATGGGCTGTTTTGATGACACAGACCATTTGTTGATGAATTTAAATACATTTAATATACACTACACATGTTTAATTTTCTTTGCTTGACCTGTAGCCTGGTGGGTAGTGTTCAATGTGAACAGTCAGTACTGATCTGTGAAGAATAGTGTATTAACTTCCTGGATCATCTCAGCTAATCAGGTTCTGAGTAGTATATTGGATCTTGTTTTGCAATCAGTCTAGGTGATCCATGCTTTAAAAGGAAGCTGCCGACACATCCCCCCCCCGTGCTGAGAGCCAGAACAAATCTATTTGTGCCGTGTAGAGGAACCGAGCCTTATTTTGCAGTAAGCAAAAAAAAAAAAAAATTACAAAAACATCTGACCACTGCATATGGAACCGGGTCCATGTTCTATTATTTTCCTGTAGGGACAGGAGCTAGTTAAATCCCCCAAGATACTGGTGTCTCAGCAGAACCTCTCTACTTAGTGAAAGCAGCACACACCATAATCATGGCATCTTTTCTTTATAGTTGTGTTTCGACAGTGTTTTCTTTGGCATTGTTTGTACCTTTGTTATTTTACAGCAAAGTGTATTGTCGCCCGGCTGATACCATTGTTGGTACCAACCCACAGCTCTTTCTGTGTGCTTCCTGGGCCTCTGTGTGATGTCTCAATGTCAATTCCTGTGTTCAGTCCTCACACACATACATTACTTAAAGCTGGTGATGGCCGCTGCTTCAAACATTAATGTTTACTGTCAATAATCCAGCACACCAAGTCACTCTTGCTCAATCATGGGAGACCCAGACAGGGTCAAGTTCAAGTTTTCATGTAACTGAGCAAGCCCTTTTGGTACTTGCATTGACTCTTTTCAATTTCCCCTTAATTTGCAGGGCCACTCATCCCCTCTATGGCCTTCAAGTATTCATGTGCCAGCTCACTCCCAGGAGCATCGATATAAACACAATTCTTTCTTTACCAAGCCATCGGAGAAACCTGGCACGATGTGAAAAGCATTCATAAGACCTTGCATAATTTTTTTGTGATTATCTATGACACAAAGTGATTGTGATCTCTGTTCGTTTACTTTATAGACTATTGTAGTAGAGTAGCTGAATCTTTAAACACTAGCAAGTACATTTTTCAAAGGAACACACAAAATATCAGCGTTGTGCAAATAGCTCAGCTGGCAAGCCCCCTGGAGTTAGTGAAAGGCCTGTTGCAAGGCAATGTCCAGCTAAGTGCTTTTCATTTTGTCACCAAAATATTTATAGTAAAGGCCAGACAGAACAGCACATCACTCTGTCAAGTACAGTATATCAGCTTGTTGGCCATTCTTAAGGAATTCTACCAGTAATTAATAAAAATAAAAAAACATAAATGTTATTGTTATAATTAACCTTAAACTTATCTCTAAACACACTACAAAGCTCACTGAAAATTTGCATCAGCTATATAATTAGTTGATGAAAGCATTGCCATTCTAAACAAACCACTTGGTTCCAGAAAAAAAAACTGAGCCTACTCTGCAAGTGGAGACAATGGTTGCTAAGAAAATATCCTGAAAGCTTTCCTGAGGCTGTTGGCAGGGTGAAACCACAAATTAAGGTGACGTGGTGAAGCAGCATTATGAGTTTCCCCTGTGTGGTCCCACTTAATGATCCAGCTGAGGTCGTTACCTGTAACAGACAGACAGGCTTAAAAAACAGCTTCTCTCTTAAAGTCTTTCTAATGCTGGGGAACAGAAAGTAGGCTACTTCTCATGGCTTGAGTTTTTGTTTTATCCATCACACTGCTGTCATCTTCTTTCTGTGATACCTGGCAGCCTGACCAAAAATGTGAAAATACTATTCACTTTTTTTTTGGAACAAGCTTTTCAACACCTGATGATATAAAAAGTTGAACTTTAGATTGCTGGCTACCATTTTTTATTAAAACATTAATACCTGGTATTACCAGAAATTATGGACTATTTTTTGGTTGATGTGATTGCGATACAATGCCAATGAAGATAAGATGCAAGTTTTTACCTATGCTTTATTTTTTCTGTTTTTTTTAGGATTTGAATTACGGGCATGTGGGAAAGTAGTTCCTTAAAAAAAAAATGTCTTGAGTTTCAGGTTTTTGAGCAATCACTGCAAGTTGTCAGGTAATTGACGTATAATAGTAACATTATATGTGCTTGTAACAGGGGTGCTTTGTTACTGTTGTGAGTGATCACTGGATTAAGTGAGGACACAGAACTTTGCATTTGACACGCCACACAGGCGTGCAGGCTTTATTCAAATGCTTTCACACACACACACACATACACACACACACGCAAACCTAACGTGACTCTACCAACAATGGTAGTTTGAATTTTTTAAAACATTTGAAAATAAACAAAACCAGAAGTCAATTCCAGCTGGGTTTGATGTTGATCAAAGTACAGTTTCTTGAATTCAAAAGAACAGGGACAAAATTATTGATGAATGGCAGAACAACACCAATCCAAGGAGAAAACGACAGATTTGGGACAACAGAAGACCTGGAGGCAGCTCTGCTTCAATGATTTAGCCAAGCACGCAGACAACAAGTTGCCATTAGAGGACCTTTACTGATAGAAAAAGCAAACACCTTTGCGACTGAGCTGAGTGCTGAATTTATAACATGGACGGATGGCTTGAAAGGTGCAAGAACAGACATTCCATCCAGTTCAAGAAGCAGCATGGAGAGAGGCAAGATGCTGAGTCGTAGTTCTCCCAAATCTCATTAAATATTACAACCCAGCAGATATAGTTAATGCATGTGAGATATGTCTTTACTGGCGAGCAATACCTGACAGAAGACTGACGTTCAAGAAAGATACGGCATCAGGTGCAAAATATTAAAAGACAGGGTTACTTTGCTGCTAGCTGCAAATATGGATTGAAGTGAAAGGTTCAACTCATTGGTAATAAGCAAGAGTAAAAATCCTTGTTGTTTCAAGCATGTGAAGACATTACCTGTCTCATATGAAGCCAATAAGAATGCCTGGATGACCAGTGAAATTTAGATTAGGTTGCTAAAAAAAAGATTGACAACACCATGAGAGAGAAGAAACAGAAAATTGTCAAGCTGTGTGACAATTTTGCAGCACATACCGATCACGTACAGCTGACATCTGAATACTACATTGCTGATACAGCCTATGGACCATGGCATCATTTCCACTTTTAAAAGGATCTACTGATCTCTTGTTCTCCATCAGGTGTTGAATGATATAGATCAGTGGTGCACAACTCAGGTCATGGTGGGCCAGTGTCCCTCCTGGTTTTTGTTCTAACCATACCCTAAATAAGTTAATTGGACCAATTAAGCTTCTAATAAAGTCCAATAAAGTACCTTAGGGTGCAGTTGGAATAAAAACCTGCAGGGACACTGGCCTTCCAGGGCTGAGTTGTGCACCACTGATATATCTACGAGGCACTTTTTTACACAGAGAATTGTGAGGGTCTGGAAAAAACTCCCCAGTGATGTTGTTGAACCTGACGCCCTGGGATCCTTCAAGAAGCTGTTTGATGAGATTCTGGGATCAATAAGCTACTAACAACCAAACGAGCAAGATGGGCCGAATGGCCTCCTCTTGTTTGTAAACGTTCTTATGTTCTTCTTATGTTCTATGAAGGAAACAATGACAGTGACAAGAATTGTGAACTGCCTCAGCCTACTCAATTCACTTAATTTACAGCAGGAGGCATTGAGCCCCATCAAAACAATAGCCAACTGCTACAGAAAAGTGAGCTTTACAAAGAATTAAACTCCATTTCTGGCTGATGAAAGTTCACCCGATTACAGCGCCATGTAGTGTAGAGACTACCAGGATGTGTAGTCCTGAAGTAATATATACAATTTGTTTGTTATAAATATAGTTATGAACTACAGTAGAACTTGCAGGTAACTGCATACTTCGTATTATAACACACCGTCTGTCCGTTCCTAACTTCAAGCTATTAAACGGAATTCACTGTATTTATTTATCTTTATTATTTTAAAGGAAAGGGTAATTTCCAAATGTCAGGAGTGTCATCCAACCTAATATTCTTGTGACCCACCCTTCAGATCTGGAGCATGTTCTTTTAATTTTACTAATTTAAATTTTTCCCCCTAAAAATAGCTACCTCCTACCCTCTGCACATTGGGTCTATTGTCTGGGCCTGAGTGGCATGTTGTCATAAAGCACGATGGGGACATTTCATATCAGAAAAGGCAGAGACGTCAGCTCCATTCCCAGGCCTCCGCCCAAATGATAACAGCAGCTGTCCAGAGACTGAATTAGTGTGCATAAAAAGCTAACTGTCTGGAAGACGCTGCACAACTGCCCCCAATTTAGCTGAATGGCAACTTACATTTGCCGACATGAATGTGCCATTGTATTAATTGAGATAGCAATATTCAGGGGCAAGGTAGGTCTGATGCACTAGTTAGAACACCTGGAAGGTAAGGCACACCTTGTGTATTGAAACAAGGAGTTTTTGTATGTTTCTTTCTGGTGATCATGCGTAGAGATAGCTGGGGACTGGAGTTCTTTACTATCAGGCTAGCAGGGAATTTTCTTCCTCTCTCTAACATGCATTTGCTCTTTTGGGTATATTAAATAGATCCAAACGGAGGCAAATCTATTGCCTGTTTTAAATAATTAACAAGTATGTCAGTAACACATTTCCCTAACATGACTTTAAATTCAAAATTAGAGCTATTTGTATGACAAAAAAAGGTGATGACCATGATGTGCATCAATGGTATGTACAGAAAAGTATAGGATAAAAAATGACAAAGAATAGTTTAATGGAATTGGACAAGTAGTATTTAAGACCTAGATGGCATTAGGTAAGCAAGTGAGGTGTTAGTATCATGGTAAAGTATTTAAAAATAACCGATTTACAGTATGTGGAATAACTTCTTGTGTTCTCAAGATACATGGTTTGTTTCTGTCTGAATGAAGGTCCACATGGAAAGTTCTTATTTTAATGATTTAAATGATGGCAGTATTTATGTTTGCCACTGTTTAAATTAATTGAATAGACCCTTTTACTATCCCTCAGTCTATGGAAAAAAGACCGGGGAACCAAATAGGGGATCTATTTTAAAAATCTAATCTGTGGCAGACATTAAAAATCTCTTCCAAAGATCCCTGAGCGGCTCATCTAGTAAAGTGCAGGGTGAGTCAAACAGTCAGGGCAACCCAAGTTTGCACCCTGGCTGTGTGAAGTTGACGACCTTGATTTGGGATTCCACATGGAACATTGTATTTGAGCTGTTGTGAGGATTTTCTGCGGTAAAGGCGTGTAATTAGATATTCTAAATTGGGGGGAAAAAATTGGGCACTCTCATTTTTTTTTTTTTTAAGAATCTTCCCTTTCTCTGTTTTTCCCTGATTTATTAACCACCTTCTTAAAATCGCTAAATATAACAAAAAAACACTGTATAAACCACTGCTGGTAAGACCAATTCACATTTGAACCTAGTACATAATCAGAAACTACAAGCAGGTATGTCAAATCATACTTATTGTTTCTTACAACATGCTCACTCCACCTTGTTCACAGAGAGTTCATTACATTGCAATCCCCCTGCCCCTTCAGTGGCACCCTCTTGTGTATCTGGTCTATAAACAAACATTTAAACTGAATTATAGAATTACTGGGGGTCTTTCAGCCAATCAGAGCAGTAGTTTTGCGAGGTAGATGCCACAACACAAGACAAATAAACCAAATTCATGACCTCAGGACCACATTATCACTAAGGTTAATGTCACCTTTTAGAAAAATCATAAAACAGTGACATCACAGTCTTTTTAGTTTTACATTTTAGCATTCTATCAATGCTGAATTGATCTGGGTTTAAAAAGCAAAACTGCCTTTTTGTAACCTCCCCTGGGGCAGGAGGCGACTTTGACACACTGATTAAAGTAAAGCTCACCTCAGGGCGCTGTCCTGGAGCTTTGTTTTGCTGTTTACCTCAGCTCAAACCCCAGCCCTTTAACATAGATCTGAATCTAAAAGCCTAACAAATTGCTTCTGAAACCGTCCAGTGTGTCTGCAGGTTAAGCAGACAAAGCAACAGCAAGCTTGCATCAATGTGTAATTTAATTTGGCTTTAGACATTCACTGCCAGGGATTTGTAACTATTAGTACTAATAGAGTGACTAAGAGAGCATGTTGAAGGGGTGGTGGTTTTAGTAGGTTGTAGGTCAGTCACTTAAGGACAGAGGGTCACGGCAGGTTCAGATCTTGCCACAGGGTAATTTGCAAATTTCCAGGGACTTTGTTCAAGAAAGCTATAGTTTTTAGCAGACTCTACACTCAGGGAAACCTGACCCTTCTAATAAAATCTGCCACCAGACACTTTTTGCTTCTGTGATGTCTGCACAGATTCTGTTCACCTTGATCTGATCTGATCTGAAAACAACCCCTGCAATTTATTCCTAGGCCATCCAATTGTGAAAAATTGTAGCAAACTGGGAATTTGTGATGTGAACTGATCATAAATTAGGTAAAACTGATTAGAAACTAATTAAAACAAACTGTTTTGGCTTAACATTGAAAAGGGCATTAGTCAAAACCGTTTCTACTTTCTTATACAGAGACTGGCCAAATCAATAAAAGAAAGTAAATAAATTATAAAATCCTCTCTAACATGGGAATGTTGCCTACAACTATGTTGCATCAACTGAATCTGGAGAATCACTTATCTGATTCTCCTGCTATACTATTCTGTACATACTGCTGATATGCTGTATGTCAAGGTCATCAACTTTTTCATCATACTGATCTTGCACTTAAAATTTACAGCGGTATCTTATGGACATGCTTGTTTAATGTGTGCGTTTAGCATTATGACATGTGATAACTATTCTTTAAAGAAGACATCCATTTTGAAAAATAGATGACAAATAGGAAATACGACCTTAAAATGAGCAAACTTGCACAAACAGGCCAACATAGGAGTTGATACACTTGAAAAAAATTATATGGTAGTTCCACAGTAAATAACAATTTCCATCACTTGTAGGAAAAAATCCCATTGTATAGTCCCTTGTCCTTACGTGGTCATGTGACATTCCATATAACCTACTAGACCTATATAAATGTCCGTAAGGGGCACTGTGTTCATGTGACTTTTCTTGGAAGTGTAGATCTGATAAAAGTACAAGAGCGTTGGGCAATTTTTTGTTCATTAATTGCTACAAAAAAAAACAACACAAAAGTCAAACACATATTTACCATAACCTGTGTCTTTCAGATATATGACATCTGTGAGGTGATATAATTAAATTAGAAAGTTAGCAGTAATATTTAAATTATTGTGCAGTGTTCTTGCAATTATTAATTAAAGCACATACAGAGCAATTACAATACATTCGCCAAGTGACACATTGCAGTTTCACAGCATTTCAGCACAGCTATTTCCCTGCAGTATCAGACTGTCTTCACACTGCCAGTGACACCAGAGCAGCTCTACTTCTTTTCTGTCATGTCAGGCTCTTTCATGCAGCTGAGAGGCATTAAAAAGCTTTCTGTCAAAACGTGGTAGGATGGAGGCTGCTCTTCACTGTAAATGGCAACCTGATCCCTTTTGTTGCAGTTTGGAGAGTAAGTGGAACATGGCAGATTGAGATTAAAGGGGACGTGACGCCTGAGAGCACATAACCTGCGCCAGACTTGGCCCCAGTTCAAACCCTGTGGAGCGGGCCAGGAGATAAGACACTAAACACAAGCAAGGTGCTGAGGTGTGTTATCGCACTCACAAAAGTTAAACAAACTGCAGGTCTTGCTTTCTTTAAACTGTGCGAAAGAACGAACTACAGTACAGTCCTCTGTTTGTGTTTCTCGCATAATCCTCAATGAATGTAATATTTATACATCACAGAAGCTCTGTATTTTTTTTTGTGCTAACAAATTGTTTCACAGTCATTTAATTTTGTTTTGAGTTTAAGCATGGATACAACAAAGCCAAGGGACTGTTCCTTGTAAAAGCATACAAAACATTTACTGGATTTTTTTTTCTCTCCCTGTTTGTGAAACATTTTCCAGCCCTTTAAATTTCTACTGCAGCAGAGGTTTATATTGGTTTAAGTATGTTTTCCAATACTAAATGGGTGCAATAGCAGGACAAATTTGAATAGATATCAAATGCAAAAGCATGTGTCTTTTTTTCCTTAACTCTAAACCTATATTAATAATATAATGGACAGGCTGAAATAAAACACATGGAGGCTGACTTGCTGGTAACATAACAATGAACTCTCTTTATTTTACTTCCTCCTTTGACGCCACTTCCTTCCATGCATTATGTTTTGTCTTAAAGGGACAGTACTGGCATATGAACATTACATCCCTCTTTAACTTGTTTTTTTTTTTACTTTAGTTCTTTGAGAACATTTCCTATCAGACGGTACTGCTCATCAATCTTACTGATGTACAAAGTCTTTCAATTGTTCAGGTGGTTTCCTCGCTGTCCTTTTCGGATAGTGCGTTGCACGGTTCCCTTCTGCATTCTGAGGTTCTTCCACCTCTTGTGCGATTGGTTCCGCGGAGAGGACGAGAACATCATCATCATTATTGTCTTCCTCTTCGGGATGAGCAAAAGATGTGTGGGTTGTTCCATGAAACAGCTTGAAGGTTACTACATGGGTACCTCTTTTTTGGTAAAAGTAGGCCATTATGGTGTCACTTGTCAAGTTCTTCCGTTAAGAACTGTTTGGTGTTGTTGTGTCCATTTCCCAGGTTGATTCTTTTTTGTCAGTTCCCTGAGTGATTGTGCAATTGTAGCTAGGTCAGGTATAAAGTGTCCACAGTAGATAACTAGACCTAATAGACTTCTTACTTATGTTGCATTTTTTGGTTCGGTGGCATGTTTTATGTCTGCTGCTTTTTTGGGATCAGCCGACACTCCTTTTTCTGAGAATACATAGCCAAAGAATTCAAGTGTCTTGCGGTTGTACTCACATTTGCTGGCATTCAGAGTTATGTTGTTCTCTCAGTCTCTGAAGCATCAATGTCAAACTGTTGTCATGCTCTTCTTGACTAGTGCTGAAAACCAGGATGTCGTCACTGATGTTGAGCACTCCAGGAATTCCAGATATTGTTTCTGCTGATGAAATTCCGAAGTTTAGATGCTTGTATCTCCGTAGCCCAACGTTTGTGGAGAATGTTGTTTTGTGACGGGACTCACAAAACAACATTGGTTGGAGCTCTAGCTGGTGATATCCTGAATTTAAGTCCAGTTTTGAGAAAACGTTTGCTTCATTTAGATCTGCAATTATATCATCTACAGTTGGTGTGATGTGTCTCTCTGGCTTGATTGCTTTATTGGGCAGACACATGTCTACGCACAATCTGAATTTGCCAGGCTGCTTGGGCTTTGGTGCTACCACAATTGGTGAGACCCAGAGGGTTGGGCCTTCTACCTTCTCAATGATGTTGAGAGCTTCAAACTGAGCCAGTTCCTCTTCAACCAGTTTCTGCACATGGAATGCAATATATCTATGTGGCTGTGCTGAGGGCTGTATAGTGCCATCAATATGCATCTTTACTTGATGATTTTTTGTTTTCCAATGCCTTGCAAGATTGTGGGGTAAGCTTTGATTATTTTATCTGTGGAGCTGTTGTTGATGTTATACACCATCTGAATAGGGTTTAAAGCAGTTGCTGTGCTGTAGCTTAGCAGTGTTTCACCTCCCTATGGTAGAACATGAAAGGTGCTGGTGATATATCATTCCTTAGACTCTAAGAATGACAGAAATTTGCCACACGGTCAAGGGCTGTGGTGAGCCATTGGCATATATTTTCATTTTGGACCGCTCATGTGGTGGTTTGGAAGGCAACTGTTCATAAGTGGCTTTAGACACCACATTCATTGATGCTCCTGTGTCGATTAACCTAAATACATCTCTTCCTCTTCAGATTCACCAAACTGTACTTGATTTACTTGGTGCTGAAATGAGCGTTGATTTGTTGGCTTAGTAGGTTTTTGTGTGTTTTTGGATCTGCAAACCTTGGCAAAATGGTTTGCTTTCCCGCAAATCCAGCAGGCTGCACCTTTTGCTGGGCACCCATTAGCATGACAATATTCACCACCACAGTGATAGCATAATGTTTTATCACACTTTACAGGCTTGTGTGAAATTGACATGGCTGATTCAGCATTGAAACCAGTAGATTCACTTTCTATGTGCTGTGCTTCAGCTTCTGTTGCTTCATTTGCACATGTCTAAAAGTTTGGTTAAAGTCATTTCAGGATCCCTCAAAACTTGTCTTCGTTGTCTTGTTGAAGAGCACCCTTGTAAAATTTGTATTTTAATTTCTTTGTCTATGTCTGTGAGTTCACATGTTGCAGCTAGTTTGCGCAGTCTCACATGGTATTCATCTATGCTTTTTTTTGCTTGTTTTTTCGTTTGTCTGAATTTAAAAATCTCAAAGTCAATGTACTTTTTCGGGGAGAAATAACTTGTAAGTGCTGTTTTATCTTTATCCTCTCCCATATATGGCAATGTATCAAACACATCATATACCTCGCTCTGAGGAGAATTTCAAATCTCTTCAGCCACTTCTCCCATCGTGGTCTGAGTGTGTTGTGTGATTCGTGAATTTCAAAAGCAGGGAAAAAGGGTAGATCCTTGAAAGCCATAATGTTTGCTTTGTCTTGTTTTCTTTTCGTTTACAACACCTTTTCAAAGTTTTTTGTTTTTGTTTTGTTTTTTTATGTAGACGTGCGGGTGTTTATTTTTTGTATCTCATCCTCGTCGCCTTTATTTTACTTCCTCCTTTGACCCCACTTTCCTCCATGCATTACATTTTGTCTTAAAGGGACAGTACTGGCATATGAACATTACAGGTAGCATATTGTAGATTTACCACTAGGGTTTTGAAAAGGTACTGTATTAAACATGTTGACTTAATTTTCAAATCATCAACCTAAAGTGCTGGATTTTTGCTCCATTCGACTACCATAAGGATCGGAATTGCTGAAGCTACCTTTCTGTAGGAAACCTTGTATATATTATACATATATGTGTATAATATGTATATGAATATGTATGCTATCAGAAAATGTTTAGCAAATAATGCATGCACAGTGCAAATCGCTCTCTTATGGAATGTTTCTTTTATTATTATTATTGTATTTGTGTAATGATATGTCTGGGTTTTTGTTTTGTTTCCTTTGTTTTTTTATTTTCTTTTTTCAGTGGCCAAATCAGGCAGGCTGCACTTGCGGTTCTTCAACACAACCTAAAAACTTCTTGTAAACCTAGTTTAAGAAAGCTGCACAATATCAGTAGTCTTGCAAGGCCAAATTGGAACACTGACAGACAAATTTAAATATACCCTCCAGTATTGTATTATTAATAGTGTAATTTGTATTTGGAAGAAGAACTTCTCTCCCTAAAAGAATACTACATCTAAACTCAAATTGCTGGAAAGGTACTACCAAAATAGCATGCTAAAAAGGTGAGACTTATTTTTATTTTTGCATGTAAATGACGCCATTGAGCAGATTATTTTTACTCTTTTAACATTCTCATTTCAATCTGATGGGTTTTTTTTTACATCAACTTATCAGGAATGTATTGCATGATCAATATTAAACTGTATTTATTTATTTATTTATTTTTTTAATTTAGTTGTCGTCAATGTTTTTTTTACCCCAGTTTTCTCCCCAATTTGGAATGCCCAATTATTATGTTGTATCATGGTTCACTGCTGCAACCCCCTGGCGACTCGGGAAACGGAGGCTGGAACACGCATCCTCCGAAAGTGCTCCTGCCAATCTGTCATTTTTTGCTCTGCGGATCCACCAGACTTATAGTGCCAGAGGACAACACAGATCTGATGGCTCCACTGCAGAACTGCAGGCGCCATATCAGCCACAGGGGTCGCTGGTGCGCGGTGAACCGTGGATTCCCCTGCCGACCAAGCCCTCCCTACCCAGGCGGCGCTCGGCCAATTGTGCACCGCCCTCTAGAAACCTCCGGTCATGATCAGCAGTGACATAGCCTGGATTTGAACCTGCGATCTCCAGGCTATAGATCAAATCCTGCACTCCATGCGGAGCGACTTTACTGGATGCGCCACTCGGGAGCCCATTAAACTTTATTTGTATTGTAGCGGTGGGACTGTGTTATGGACTGGGGAAGGGGTTGGGACTTTGTACTGTACCCATAATGTTGCCTGTGTTGCAGGGCCGGTGGCAGATTTCTATGGGCACTGGGCAATGGACCTCCAATGGGCCCTCACCCCCACCCCCACCTTTACCCCTAAATTAAAAATATTTTTCTATCAAAAAGGTTTTCATAATCAGTAGTCCCTCGCTAAACTGGACATGTCTGGAGGGAGACACGAGGTGTCCGATCTAAAATTGCATTTGTGCTTATTTTTATTTGGAGGTTCCAGAGGTTCAGCAGGTTTCATTTTTGATGGTTTAAAATCATATAATTATAATAGCCGTTTAGGCGTTATGATAATAGACGTTATGATAATAGACGTTATGATAATAGACGTTATGATAATGAGGCTCGACAAAACACTTGAAAGTCAAATTAAAGTCTTGATTGTTGGAAAGTATTTGTATAACTGTATGTCAAGATTAACTGGGGAGGACGGAAGCCAATAGAGAGTGAGAAGAGGCGGGACTAAGGGAACAGGATGCAAGCAGGAAAAGAGAAAAGAAAAAAAGGGGAGATCTGAAAAGTTTCACTGCACTGCACATATGTAATGTAGTTTAGTGAAAACTAAACGTTTCTAGCCCTAAAGGCTGCTTGAGTAGGATAGCTGGCACAGAAATAGTACTTTTTTTAAAAATAAATTTAGTCGTCGCCAATTTTTTACCCCGGTTTTCTCCCCAATTTAGTATGCCCAATTATTATTTATCTGTATCCTCGGCTCACCTCTCGCAACCCCCACGACTGGGAAATGACGGCTGGAACACGCATCCTCAGAAACGTGCTCCTGCCAAGCAGTCATTTTTCGCACTACAGATCTACTGCGATGCCACCAGACCTATAGTGCTGGAGGACAAAACAGATCTGGCGGCTCCACTGCAGAACCACAGGCGCCCTATCGGCCACAGGGGTCGCTGACACGCGGTGAGCCGTGGATTCCCCTGCCGACCTAGGCCCTCCCTACCCAGGTAGCGCTCAGACAATTGTGCGCCGCCCCCTAGGAACTCCCGGTCACAGTCGGCTGTGACATAGCCTGGATTCGAACTCGCGATCTCCAGGCTATAGGGCACATCCAACTACATGGCAAGTATGTAGTTTATTGTATATTTTTGGGTTAATTGTTGTAAATAGATTGATTGAATTAATTGTTTAACTGCTGTGGCGCTCCGCCGGGGTGTTCCAGCAGGCAGGTGGGCATGTCTCAGCGGAGCATCAGTATAAAAACATAGCAATCACTATGATCAGGGCTGCTGCAAGGCCTGCCGTTTTCATGGCACCTTTGATTTATAGTTTGTTGTATCGTGTTCTATTTTTCTGTCCTCTGTGCGCTACCATTGTTGGTAGCGTCACATGACATGTTTATGTGTTAATAAATAATGAGCGCCGTGCTGGTGTCTTTCACTGCACTTCTGTGTCTTTCACTGCACTTCTGTGTCTTTCACTGCACTTCTGTGCCTCCATTCTGGCTCTCACCTGCCTGTCTGCCTGCTTCAGTGCGGGAACAACACGTAAGAATGCCACAGTCTGTTTCGCTGGCTAATTTCTCTCCCTCTATCCTTAAGCAGCCAGCCGGCCGCTACACTGGTGTCAGAAGTAAACAGAATAGTATGAATAGAGAGGAAGACACACAGCGGGACCCAAGGGAGTCAGGATCTCCAGAGGCTGAAGCGCCAATCGGGAGCAGATACTGGGCGCTATCGTGGCTGAAGGCAACGCCAATCGGGAAGGAGTTCTGGAGAGTCAAGAGAGAGAACTTCCAGACGGCGGATAACAGCGTTGCGTTCCCAGCCAGGATCCCCCTCACCGTCCACCCCACAGCCGTCCACCGCTGTCAGATGAGCAGCAGGCTGTGAGACTGGAACCCCACTTGAAGTCCGCCCCCGACTACCAAGGAGACTCCATATGGAACTCCACAGGCCGCCGCCTACCAGGGCCATGCTGCCCTAACCATCCTGAGGGGGGTGCTACAGCAACTCAGGACCGCTAGACTCAAGCTGCACTCCGGAAAGTGCAGGCTGATGCAGAGGGAGGTTGCATTCCTTGGGCATTGTGTGGGGAAAGACGTTATCCAGTCCGATCCTGAAGACATCGAGGCAGTCCAGGGGTGGCCGACCCTGACTGACCAACGACAGCGACACGGCTTCTTAGGACTCGCCTGCTACTACCGGAGTTTCGTCCTGCAGTTCTCCAACATCGCAACTCCCCTCCACCAGCTGCTCCACAAACACCAGTCGTTTGCGTGGACAGAGCCCTGCAAGAATAACTTCGGCTCACTGAAGGATACACTGACCCGAGCCCACCAGCCTGATTCCACCTGCAGCCTAGCTACCCTTCTTCCTGGACACTGATGCCAGCGACCAAGGTCTAGGTGCTGTGCTGTCTAAGCCGATGGCCGTGGGAGAGAGGGTGATTGCCTACTTCAGCCTCACCTTCAGCAAACGAGCACAGATACTGCGTCACTTGCCAGGAGCTGCTCGCTGTTGTAGCTGCTTTTAAGCTGTTCCAGCCTTACCTGTGTGTAAGGAGCCTGAAGGGCAACTTGCCTGCTGGTTGGAGCAGCTGCAAGAGTACGACTTTGCCACCAGCCAGGTTCAGTAGCTTGGCCTCCCCCGCTGTGAGGCATCCCCCCTGGCCTGCATGACTGACCAAAGGGGTTGAGTCCCCAGCGACAGATCCGTTTGCCCCTTCTCTTTCGGACTCAGGTCTTTCTGGGCCGGGAAGTGTTTAAGAGGCGAGGCAAATGCAGCGAACAGTATACCTCCAATGGACTGTGTTATGGACTGGGGAAGGGGTTGTGACTTTGTACTGTACCCATAACATTGCCTGTGTCATGCGCTGCTGTGTGTGAGTGAGTGAGTGCGAGTCTGTTTCGCCGACTAATCTCTCTCCCTCTATCCTTGAGTAGCCTGCCTGCCTATCCGTTTCTGTGTGTGTGTGTGTGTGTGTGTGTGTGTGTGTGAATGCGAGTGGATACAGATGGGCCAATGGGTGATGAGTGGGTGGAGTCAGTGTCCAATAAAGGAGTGCTGCACGCCAAGTGAGTTGAGTTGGGAGAACTGTATGAGAGAGTGAGAGAGAGCCCATTGATAAAAAAAAGCACGAAAAGATCCATTGAGACAAAAAGAGCCAAAATAAAACAGCAGTTTTCACTGCTTTCACTGCACCCTGTTGTCTGCTTCTTCATTGACCATCAGAGCCCCCACACATAACCGACCGCTACAGTATTAATAAAAACAGACTAAGAAATTCTTTAAGGAGTTAAAAGATTGTGATTAGGGCTGCATTTAATCATATGTAGCCTGCTGTAACTACGTAATGTTCAAATCTCATTTATACTGTACTTTGAGATGATATTTAATAGCAAAACTCATTGCTGCCCTCTGCTGTGTGATACCTAAGATAGCAACAGTTTGATAAATGTTCACTTGTATAACATCATTCACCACTCACCACTCCTTCAACCTTTTTGTGGTTTGGGGATTACTTTGTTCACAGAGTTGTGAAAAAAACACCACACAATTTCTCATAATTTGAAGTACCCGTACAATTAATTTTAGATTGTTATTTGTATTATAAATAACAGATTTTTTTTTTCTTCAGAAACCACAGAAAAACAACACTGATGCAATGTGGTCAATTCAACAAAAACCAAGTCAGAGAGGTTTTGTGCTAGTTTTACAGCATGTTACAAACATTTTCCATCACCAAAAGCCAATAAAGTCTGCAGCTATCTTCTACTGACATACAGATCTGTCAGTCGCGGTTACCTGCTGTAGATGCTCAGATGCAAATCAATGTCTTGCCGCATGTTGGCAGGCGCTGAACTCCTGACCTCCTACAAAATGAAATTGTTTGTTAAATCGAGGAGGGAGAAATTGGAAGTACAAGTTAAACTTTAATTACACTGTAGGATTCAGTCAGCAAGTCAGGGCAGAACACCTGTACATAGATTAGAGAAATGACTGCATCACTCTGGCACTTGCAGTAGGACAGGTACAAGGGAGGAGGACTTAGGCCTATTCATCACAAAAGAATGTTAATGGGTTTTATGTATTTTTTCTTTGGGGGGGAGGGGGGGGGGGACAGTTCAAGAGTGTGACATTATTTTGATACCGATGGTAAACAGTGATGGAGAGTTGATACTAACACTGAGCCATGGAGGACCACCATGTTTCCTGGCATGTGCAGAACAACAACTATCCTAACTTTACCTACCCTAAAAAATACTAATGCTGCCATCACTTCAATTCCCCATTTTCATCGACACAAGCTGGCTGTGTCGATCTTTTTATACAGCCTTTCCAGGCACAGGTCGTGAAACTTTGACCCCACAAGAAATCTAAACCTGCCCCAAATACTGTACTTCCGGTAAAAAGAATCAGCAAGTAGCTATAGTTTTACTTTGCTTTGAAAAAACAAATCCTAAAACTCTATATTGCTAACAATCTAATGTGAAAAAATGTTTGTTTTTTTGTCCCAATAGTCTATCATCTGTATTAAAAAAAAGCTTTACATTTTGAAAAAGCTCAACCCGTAGTAGAGAACATTTTTCTAGTGTTTGGGGACAAACTTGGTCATTGGCAATGTGTTAATTTTTTTTTTTAAATACAGGCCATTTTTATGTAACTACCTCAAACTAATATTTAAAAAAGTTAGGAGTGGTGCTAAGACAAATGACAATAACTAGTTTTCCACGTTGGATTAATATTCAAAAGTTCTAAATGCACCAAGAAACTCTGCACCAGCTAGTAGTATAAATCCAGCAGTTATTACAAACACAATTACTTATAGTACATAAAATAAACCCTAGGTCTAATTATATAACCACAGGATTCCCAAAATATTGTGTTGTCAATCTGTCATGATTGCTTTCCAAACAGCTATACAATTGTAATTGTTTTAGAAACATGCAGTACACTGGAAATATACAGTACCTGTGTGAACAGGTTGGTTGTAGTGACATCAGGCCAGGAAGTGAATCGGCACACAAGACTACGAGGTAAGCGCTGCCGCACGTTCTATTAATAAATAAAAAGTTAAAACAAAACAGAAACACTTTATAAAACAAAAGGCTTGTTGGCCAAAATAGACAGACAAAGCAAAACACTGTATAAACAAGTATCGTGCTGGTCCAGATCCAGCACGAGTAGCAATTGCTTATATTCTCTCATTTATAACGTTCCTCCTCTGAACACACTCTCCCTGTTAAGCCAAAGCTGCTTGTTTTTATATTGTGGCCGAGGGATTAACTGGTTATCAATTACCTAGTCTATCCCTTTGCCACATTCGGCACAGGGTTTCTCATATGCGTGGTCAATAGCCAGTTTGTCAATAATCACTCGCTGTTGACCACGCATTCTCACGATTTTACCTGGATGGGGCATTTTAACCACATCCAGGCTGTAAACAATACTTACAATAAAACAGTGTGTTTTAACTAAACACAACGCAGTACATTGAATAATAATAATACAACAAATATAAATACAAAATAACACAAAACGTGAAACATGCAAAGTATTTTATTATTTCCAGTCCACAAACAGAATAATAATAATAATAATAATAATAATAATAATAATAATAATAATAATAATAATAATAATAATAATACAGCCTTTAAAGAGTAAGTAGCGGGGTTCTGAAAAAAATATGTCCCCAGGTGTTGCTACAACTGTTTTAATAATGTAACTGTCATTTTTATTTTCATTGTTAACATCCTGACAACTTTTTGCACTTTCAAAGCAGTGTTTTTTTCAGTTCCAGAGTTTAGTTTTAGTTTCAGTTTTTGGGGGGTTCAAAGGTCTGCATTCAGTTTATAATTAGTTAGTATTTCAGTCAATGACATCATTTCAGTTTCAATTAATATTTAGTTTCAAAGATGTTTGTTTAGTTTTTATTTAGTATTCAACAATAATCATTTACTTTTACTTCCAGTTAACTAGTTTAAGAACTTAAGTTTCTAACACTGGTGCAAAACTGCGGTCATGTCTGAAAAAAACAAACAAACAAAAAAACTAAAAAACATAATTTCAGCAATTCATCTACATGCAGTGCCACAGACACTTCTGGTTTTTGTTTTACCCAAGCCCTAATTGATTCAATGATTGGGTTAATTGGTCAGAATTACCATGTGTTCCAGGTATTTAGCAACTGATGATTAAGAGATACCTACAAAACCTGCAGGATTGTGGCACTCCAGGACCAGGGTTGCCTACCCCTGTTCTAAGGTACACGTTCTCCCTGTGTTGCCAAAAAGTGACATTGTCCGTATCTGTGTAGCTGCCCTCTTTACATTGCAGAATATATTTCTCCAAATCACTTGTACTCCCTGTTGTTGTTGTTGGTCCACCAGCAGTAAATGTGAGCCTTTTTGCAAGATGTTTAAACCTCTTCAGAAGTGGGTTGGAGAAGCAGTTGATGAGGATTCCACATTGCCCATCTCAGCTTCATTTGGTGAATCAACAGCTGCCTGTCCCATGATGTAGGCTTTTGCCGCATTCAATAGCTCTTCCAATGCTGGACTGAATAGGAGTATTGCCACAGATGGATCCATCAGACAGGCAGCTAATGGAAAGACTTGAAATCCAGTACAACTGGACGCAATAACGCAAGCAATGTCTGAGTGAAGAGGGTGATGTGTTTTGTGTTGCAAATGACATTCCAAATCCAGTATTACTGGGAGGACATTTGATAAATCAAAGCTATCTTTTTGCAGAAGGTTTATGTGGTCTGCAAAGGGCTGAAGAAGGCGACTTAAATCTTCAAGTCTTGACCACTCACTGGCAAGCAATGAATTTCATGCTAGTTCATTTAAAGTTCCATTCAGTTCTGTCTTGACTGCCAGCAGACGCTGAATGAGGTATAGGGAGCTGACCTCCAGCAGACGCTGAATGAGGTATAGGGAGCTGACCTCCAGCAGACGCTGAATGAGGTATAGGGAGCTGACCTCCAGCAGACGCTGAATGAGGTATAGGGAGCTGACCTCCAGCAGACGCTGAATGAGGTATAGGGATCTGACCTCCAGCAGACGCTGAATGAGGTATAGGGAGCTGACCTCCAGCAAACGATGAATGAGGTATAGGGAGCTGACCTCCAGCAGAAGCTGAATGAGGTATGGGGAGCAAGGAGCTGTTCCATCTTGTTGGGCAGTCTGCAACCAATCTTTTCCCACCTTTTTCTATGAGCTTTTGGGTTGCAACAGAGGATTTTCTAACATTTCTGACAAGCTGCTTTGCCTTACCCGTGACACGGGAGAAGCTAGCTTGCTTTTCAAGTCCTTTGAGCACCGGCTGCAAAGTATGAGGAAAACATGAAAACCTCTGAAATTGCGACACCTCTTGAGGGACTTCATCCTCTTCATCCTCAATGTTGTCCTCAGAGTCTGAATCCATTGAGTCAAAGTCTTCATCTGTATGGGACAGACATGTAACAGCCTTCACCATGGTGCTCCCGTTGTCTGTCACAATGAGGAGCACCTTCTTTGGATTGATTCCCCATTCTCTCAAACTGGACTCTAGTTTTTCAGCAATCATCTCCCCTATGTGAGGATGACTGAGGCTGTGCAAATTAATCAGGATGTGCTGAGCCTGTCTCCTAACAGGATCAAAGAAGCATGCAGATACACCTAAGAATGATGCTGAAAGACCCTTTTTTGACCAAATGTCCATGGTGAATCTCTGGGCTGAGGCAACGACCTCCTTGACAGACTTTTGCCTTCTCCATTTTGTCCCCAATCATTGAATTTATTTTTGCAGATCCTACAAAAAATGGTAGACAGTTTCTATTGTATAGTCATCTGCACTTCAACCAGTGTTTTTTTTTTAGATTATGTAAGATTATGATTGTAAGATTATGTAAGGTCAAACTACATCATTTATTTAATAACACATTGGTATAGGCAAAATGTATATAAAATGGTACTAAACAAGGTACATAGTGGAGGAAAAAAGCTAATATCATAATAAAAAGATCAAAGAAGCGCAACCTTTGCATTGAATAGGTGATAATTTATTAATAAAGTTTTTCTGTGGTGGAGTGTTTTATTGTCATATTTCATAATTGTAAAGGCGATTGGGACATTGTGTCTTTATAAAATTAGGGCAAGAGGTCACATGGTATGGCCACCATATTCCTTTTTCTGAAAATATGCAAATGTCTTGTTCACGGACACCGTTTAGGCCGATTGTTGTGAAACTTTGGAATCATAACATTTGTAACACCCTCTATCATAGTTGCTTATGGCATGTTGCTGTATAAATCAATATGGCTACCACAAGCCAATCAAATTTCAGCTGTATTCAATATGCCTTTCAGCTGTATTCAATATGCCTTTTTAAAAAACATATAATGAGATGTCATATATGTTATTAGACTAAAGAGCATTCAAGTTTGTAATTTTGTTTGGTTTTCATTAATCCAAGATGGCCGACATGGCCTAATCAGAATCAAGTCAAGTTTCACTTGTATCTGAAAGCATACAGTAGCCTCCAGAATTATTCACACCCTTCATATAATATAACTGAAAGTTGGTTTTCAGTATTTGTTGCATAAATTAATGAAAACATGAACAATCGTAAGGCTATCAGTATTGGATAATGAAAAACATGTATGTCCAGAATAATTGCATTTTAATTTACAGGGTGTGAATACATTTGAACATCTTGTTTTTAGAATTATATGCAATTATTTTGGACAGGTATGTTTTTGCGATGTCCAGTATTGATACTCTTACAATTTTCATGTTTTCATTTATTTATGCAACAAATACTGAATGTACACTTGCATTTATTTTGCTTTAACCAGTTGCAGTGTATTAATGGTGTGAATAATTCTGGAGGCTACTGTATATTCTTGAGCTCGAAATCTGCTTTAAAGGCTTGGAAACTGTTATGTTGCTTGCAACGTGTAGTTTGTTATTATTGTAGCGTATCTCAGTTAGCACGAGGCAGGCATCACACAAGGGTGAAGCGGATGGCCGGCACGAACCCGGGACCTCTCGCACTAAAACATAGCACCAAAACCCCTGTACAAAAGAGCCGGCTCCTTTGCAAGGAGTGTGATTACGTCACCTACCAGCCCTGCTGCTGCCTTCCCCGAGCATGCTACACTATTATTGAAAATAAGTAAATCTTGTAAATCTTGAAAATAATCACTCCTCACCAGGTACTTTGAATTTTGGGTCAAAGTGTTCCATAAAAGTCTTTAAATGCATTGTCGTCGACCAGTCTTGTAGGTATACTGTTATTTACCAGCATATCTGTGACTGCAATTGCTCGTCTTTTGTGTTCGTTTGAGATCTGTCCTATAAATCACAGCATGAAGAGCTATTAGGTATGACACAGCCTGGTTTTGGGGATGGAACCGCATAACAGTCTCGCGTTTTGATTGGTCCGTGTCTGGCAGAGGAATATGATGTCAACACGAGTGGGAAAGCTTGGAGGCATTTTTAACATTGCGATGAGAGAGAGAGAGAGAGAGAGAGAGAGAGAGAGAACACACTAAAACACAAAGCAAACTGGAATGCCGTAAAAAGACACTACACCCCGGCTGAATACCTGACCAGGGTGAAAAACAGTAAACAGAGACAGACCTTAACAAAGTACAGGCTCAGTGAGCACAGCCTGGCCATCGAGAAGGGCCGACACAGGAAGACATGGCTGCCCAAAGAGGACAGGCTGTGTGATTACTGTCAGCTCAATCAGGTCGAGACAGTGATACACTTTTTACAGCAGTGCACAAAATATAAGAATATAAGGGAAGCCTTCTTCCCAAAAATACAAAATCTCTGCATAGACTTCTCAGACTTGCCAGACCCAGAAAAACTCCCCATCCTCCTCGGTGAGCACACAAGCTGCCACAGCCTGAGGGACAGGGAGTGACACTGAGGCTCCTCACACAGGGAGGAAAAGAAAAAAAAAAAAAAAAAACTAAATAAATAAATAATGTTATGGAATACATATATAAATATATATCATTATTGTTATTATTATTGTTGCTGTGATGTGTTTGAAGTACTGTGTTGTTTTTGTTTTATTTTTAAAAGTTTAAAAGTTTTAAATGTTCACTGTAAAGATGGAATTTACCCATCATTGCTTTGGCAATACTTGTGAAAAATCAGTCATGCCAATAAAGCACTTGAAATTGAAAATTGAATTGAGAGAGAGAGAGAGAGAGAGAGAGAGAGAGAGAGAGAGAGAGAGAGAGAGAGAGAGAGAGAGAGAGAGAGAGCTTTCCAGAATCTGCTTTCCAGAATCTTCCAATTAAAATATAATATGGTATTTTACTGTACTAATATAAAAACTATGGGTGATTATTACGTTATATAAATTATCATGTTATGCACAAATGTAAGAATCGGCTTTCTGTGGTGATATACTTTTTTCTTTCAAATAGCATATATCTGTAATTGTTTGCATGATTTATTTGAATTGAAAATATATATCCTGCCCACTATTACTTTTGTTAGAGGATACATTAGTTTATCTCTAATGTAATCACAGTTTTACATATAGACTGCCCCTGTTCTCAGGCTATGTCCCAAATTCTGGGCCGCACTGTTTTTCCAAATTCAACTCAGTTTTTGCATATTCTGCTCAGCTAGACTTTGTAAGTCATGCATACTCAGTTTACCATAAAAAAGAAAAAAAAAGTATACGAGAACTGGATCGTGAATTCATTTAAGAGTAACCCTTACTACATGAATCAAAGTTAATGTATTTTTTTACTCTCTCCAGAAAACATTATTTTTTATGCTGAAACAAAAATAAAATTTAAATGCAAAAAAACAATTTCTTTATTACAATGAAGAAACTACATCACACTGAAATAGATACATGAAAATTCATTAAAGCAGTCATTTTCCTTTATTAACACATTTTTGAGAAGGAACATGGTATCCCCAAAAAAGGCACATCTCATTTGCTTATATATATACATATATATATATATATATATATATATATATATATATATATATATATATATATATATATATATATATATATATATATATTATTTATTTATTTATTTCTTAGCAGACACCCTTATCTAGGGCGACTTACAATTGTTACAAGATATCACATTATTTTTACATACAATTACCCATTTATTCAGTTGGGTTTTTACTGGAGCAATCTAGGTAAAGTACCTTGCTCAAGGGTACAGCAGCAGTATCCCCCACCTGGGATTGAACCCACGACCCTCTGGTCAAGAGTCCAGAGCCCTAATCACTACTCCACACTGCTGCCCTCAAGTAATTTAGGGTACAGTTGGAACAAAAACCAGGAGGGACACCGGCGTTCCACGACCAGGATTGGCGACCCTTGCTAGCAGATTCATTGCTCCATATCACCAGATTTATATTGCACCCTTTTTAATTCAAACACGTAATGAATCTCTGCTATTGTTTCTTACTAATTCTGCATTTGTTATGTGTTTCTCCAGGCAGAATGTATTTATTTTATGTAAAAGGCAGTGTGTAGTGTAGTGACTACATCTCCCTTACAGTGAGTGTAAAGCGATCAGTTTTGTTCAAGGAATGTATAGCTAGAAACATGTTTCAGCTTGTTTCATCATTGTCAGATATCTGTGATGTAATTAAGAAATTGAGTTGGTTTAACAATTGTAAGATAGTGTAGTCCTGTGTGAACAGGACTACATCTCCCAGAAGGGAACAACCTTAAATTGTTAATTGTTTTATTAGTAATTATCCCCTGCACCTGGCTATCATTGTAAATTAGAGCCAGATGCAGGGTATTTAAAGAAAGCAGTCAGTTTGTTGGGGGCTGCTGATGTGTGTAGAAGCCCGACTGTAGAGGTGTGGGTGTACAGCCGTAAGCATAAAAGAAAAAGTAGTGTAAAGCCTTTTGGTGCGATTTCTGTAAAAACAGTGTGTGGTGTTTTTTATTTTTGTTTTGTTTGAACAGGTAAACAGCTTAGCTGTCCTGTTATATAGTTTAGGTTCCTGTTTTGTGTTTTAGTTTAGTGCTCAAGAAAGAGCTAGGTGTTTGTTTTGTTTATTTTGTTTTTGTGTATGTTTATTAAAAATAGCGCGTCAGCGCTTTAAACCTCAATTTCCTGTGTCCTGGGTCAGTGTTTTAAAGGGGCAAAGAACCCGAGTAGTAGCAATTCGTTTAAACAATGTTAATTACAGCTTTAAAGGCAAGTAGAGAGTAGCAAGCCAAATTATAAACAACCCGTCTTGCATTTTGTGTTTACCCACAGCTGAGTTTGAGATAATATTGTGCTAAATAAAAATAAAATAAATTCAATTAAAAAAAAAAAAGAAGAAACTTGCCGTGCCATTGTGGCGGAGTGTCCCGCCCCTATGTATTATTATTTGTATTTTTGTTTGCGGTGCGAGTAAAAGCGCCAGCGTCTTTTATATTTATATTTAAAACCCGTGAGGATGCATGACTGATCAGCTACTGATTATGTAACTAGCTGACAGTCATGCATCCTTACCAAACGCGTGCAGACTGTGGCCGAGGGGTAATAAGATAATTAACAACTAGTTAACTCCTCGGCCAGAGTATAAGAACCGGCAGCTGTTCGTGCTGCGGGGTTGGTTGTTGGGTGCAGAGAGGAGGTACGGGGAGATAGAGAGGAGACAGAAATTAACAATTGCTAAAATGTGCTGGATTAGCCAGCACGACACTTACTTGTTTGTCTGTCTGATTCGTTTGGCCCTCGTGCCCATTTGTTTTGTTGTTTTGTTAAAATCATTTGTTTTGTTTATTTGATTTATTAATAAATACGCTGAGTGCCGTTGCACTCAGCTTCACCCGCCCATCCATTGTTTTGGTTTCTGTACTTCCTGGTCTGTGATGTCACCACTGCGAGCCAGCCTGCCACAGCCCTCTACCACCATCCCAAAGTGGGCATTGATAAGCAATGGAATGTCCATTTTTTCACACAAATGGAGGGTTCTGAAACTCCTGGAGCAATTAGAGAACTGCTTATGCCAGCATACCACATTTCAAGACCCTGGGTGATGTAGAACTCCTTTTACCATAACAGACAGATTACCCTTTCTCACCCTTTTGAGGGTGATTGACCACTAGTTTTAAAAAGCTCTTATTTAAATGAAAGATAATACCTTGGATTTTATAGCACCTTTCATCCCAGAGGATACCAAAGCTCTTTACACACGGCAACTATTCTGTGCCAGCACACTGACACAGCAGTTAAAGTGGGAGAAGTGAGGAATTGCTTAGCCGATTGAACTACAGGAGGAAATTTAGGTAGGCCAGATTGTAAGTGCCTAAATTGGAATTTAGCCATTATATTTGCATAGTCCAACTGTTTGAACATTATCTACAGCCTACAGTTTAAACTAGCAGATAAGGAATATTTTACCAATACAATAAAAACATATTTATGTTAAGTTGTTGAAGGGTTTAAAAGGCATGCCATATGCAGACAGGCTAAAATAATTGAATCTGTTCGGTCTTGAACAAAGAAGACTATGAGGCGATCTGATTCAAGCTTTCAAAATTCTAAAATACTTTTTTGACCTGAAAAAAGAAACAAGGACCAGGGTCACAAATGGAGATTAGATAGAGGGGCATTCAGAACAGAAAATAGAAGGCACTTTTTTACACAGAGAATTGTGGGAGTCTGGAACCAACTCCCCAGTAATGTTGAAGATGACACCCTGGGATCCTTCAAGAAGCTGCTTGATGAGATTCTGGGATCAATAAGCTACAAACAACTAAGTGAACAAGATGGGCTGAATGGCCTCCTCTTGTCTGTAAAATGTTCTTATGTTCTTAAGTGAAAGAGCTGATATAGGCCTTGATAGTATTTTTGTTTTTGCATGTGAAAGGTTGAATAAAATATATTGAACTCCACCATTCTATTCATTTTGAGGTCTGATAAACCTCAAGGCATGACTACATATAAGTAGCAATCCTGGGGGGAGGGGGGGGGGGAGCAAATCAGGATAGTGTAGAGGGTGTGTGTGCGTGCAGGGGTTGCATGGTGGTTTGTGCGTGCAGGAGTTGCATGGTAGGTGTATGCATGCAGGGGTTGCATGGTGGTGTGTGCACGCAGGGGTTGCATGGTGGTGTGTGTGTGCAGTGGTTGCATGGTGGTGTGTGCGTGCAGTGGTTGCATTGTGGTGTATGTGTGCAGGGGTTGCATGGTGGTGTCTGCCTGCAGGGGTTGCATGGTGGTGTGTGCATGCAGGGGTTGCATGGTGGTGTGTGCGTGCAGGGGTTGCATGGTGGTGTGTGTGTGCAGGGGTTGCATGGTGGTGTCTGCCTGCAGGGGTTGCATGGTGGTGTGTGCATGCAGGGGTTGCATGGTGGTGTGTGCGTGCAGGGGTTGCATGGTGGTGTGTGCGTGCAGGGATTGCATGGTGGTGTGTGCCTGCAGGGGTTGCATGGTGGTGTGTGTGTGCAGGGATTGCATGGTTGTTTTCAAGCCAGGGGAGATAGAGAGATAAAGTGAGAAAGTGTAGGGTAAAAGAAAAACTATTACAATAATTTATTTTAACTTTGGACTCCCAGTTCCCTTTCCCTCACTTTATGATTTTATTTTGTGATTATTGAATTATTGTAAAAATAAACGGCTTAAGCCTTCATCTACTCACGACTGCAGTCTCATTTCTGTCCCAAAAAAACCCTGAAACGCTACAATATATTGATGGACATTACATAAGAAAATGAGATGTCCTTTTTTTTGGAATACCATGTCCCTTCTCAAAAATGTTTTTTTCAGTATTATCATTTAATAAAGGAAAATGACTGTTTTAATGAATTTTCATGTATCTATTTCAGTGCAATGTAGTTTCTTCATTGTAATAAAGAAATACAGTTTTTTTTTGCATTTAATTTTTTTTCTGTTTCTTCATAAAAAAAATAATTTTTCTGGGGAGTGTAAAAAAATACATTAACTTTGATTCATGTAATAAGGGTTACTCTTAAATGAATTCACAATCTAGTTCTCGTGTACTTTCTTATGGCAAACTGAATATGCATGACTTACAAACTCTAGCTGAGCAGAATATGCCAAAAACTGGTCTGAATTTGGAAAAGCAAAGCAGCCCAGAATTTGGGACGTTATCTAAAAACCAAATCGGCCCAGAATTTGGGACGTTATCTGAAAACCAGAGTGGCCCAGAATTTGGGAAGTTATCTGAAAAACAGTGCGGCCCAGAATTTGGACGTAGCCTGAGAACAGGGGCAATCTATATGTAAAACTTTGATTACATTAGAGATAAACTAATGTATCCTGTGACAAAACTGTAATAGTGGGCAGGATATATATATATATATATATATATATATATATATATATATATATATATATATATATATATTTGCAATTCAAATAAATCACCACAGAAAGCCAATTCTTACATTCGTGCATAACATGTTAAGTTATATAAAGTAATAATTACCCATAGTTTGTTACATTAGTAAAATACCATATTATATTTTAATTGAAAGGTTCTGGAAAGCTGATTTCTCTCTCTCTCTCTCTCTGATTGCAATGTTAAAACTGCCTCCAAGCTTTCCCACTCGTGTTGACGTCATATTCCTCTGCCAGACAAGGACCAATCAAAATGCGGTTCCATCCCCAAAACCAGGCTGTGTTATTGTCAGCAAGTGCTCTGGCTTTTCTTTTCCGTACCACGTTATGTAGCATTACTGCTGTGTTACCTGTTTGATAATGTGAGCAATAATCCTTACACTAGTATCAGTGCACTGGAGCAGACATTTTGAAAAGAGCGTTGTTAAACTGACTTTAAAGTTATAAGTGTACAAATTTGTCAGGATGTTACAATGAAAAGAAAAAAAATGCAGTTACGTTATTTAAACAGTTGTAGCAACACGAACGTCCAGTAGATGGCAACCCAAAAGTTTTATTCTGCCTGTCATTTGATTAGCATTCAAATACTCATTTACTCAAAATCTTAAGGGTTGAATACTCGGATGTGTTTTCTATTTGAAATTCAGATCCCTACTTATCATAGTGTATAAAATGATATGTCTGGAAGCAAAAATAAAGAAAATAAAAAAATAAACCCTTTAAAATAGTTTTCAAATCATTTGCACTTTTTTTTTAACTTTATACCATATTTAACTACTTTTTTAAAATTTGTTTTCTTAACTTTTATGTACATTTACATAATTCTCTACTGTCAATAAGTGGGTCTGCTGGTGAAAATATCTCCCTCTCGCAACTTGGAACAGATCAACCAGTCATCGATACTCTGATACTCTGCAGCTGCAGGGGGGCCAGGATAGCGTCCACGCACTTGGAAAACATACAAGGAGCTAGGGAGAGGCCGAATGGCAGCACAGCAAACTCGTAAACGCTTCCTTGAAAAAAGAAGCAGAGATACTTCTTGTGCTCTGGACGAATGGGAATATGAAAGTACGAGACCCGTAAGTCCACGGTGGTGAACCAGTCACCCTGCCAGATGGACTGGAGAATGTGACGATGCGTCAGCATCTGGAACCTCCTTTCTTTTAAGAACCCGTTGAGGAGCCTCAGGTCTAGGATGGGACGAAAGCCGCCATCTTTTTTGGGTACCAGAAAATACCTGGCCATCGGCTCAGGGAGCTGGGGCTCGTGCAGTACACCATCCATATAGGCCTGAGCACACTCGCCGTGTTTGACAGGCAAGTTGCCTGCGCCTCTGCTGCATATGCCCACTTGAGGTGCGTTTCCGTCACCTTGCATTGAAGGTTTGGACATGTCGGGTCTCTAGCCAACCCACACACTGGCGAGGCCTTAGCCAGGGCTGCGATGGAGTCTACTGGGGGTAACCCCACTAGGCCAAGCTTGTCCGCGCCTTCTAGAGGCAAGTGGTGTGGCCTGTTTTAGCACGCTAGGACCTGAGGCTGGACAATCCCAGGAGGAGCGTACCTCCTCCATGAAATCCGGGAAGGCCGGGAACTTTTGAGGGCGAGGAGCCATTGCCTGCATCTGGAAAATGCACCGGCGTGGTTCTGTCGCTGGCATCCAGGGTACCTGCAGCGCGTCCCATAAGTGCCGAAACTGAGCTAGACAACGGGGGAGCACTGGCTTCCGAGGTTACCTCGAAGCCAGGTTCTTCCTCAGCAGGAGGTTCGGCTACCTGCATGTCAGAGGAGAAGGAGGCCCCCAGATGCTGCTATAGAAAGTGTATCCTCTTGTGCCAGCTGGGATGCCTCTTCCTATCCACCCTGAACTCACCTCGGGGAGGGGGGGTATGGCAATTGGGGCTGCAACGGAGCTGGGACTGCGGCTGGGGCCGCAGGTGCCTGTTTGGCCAAGAGCTCCAGGACTTGGGCCATCTGGGCTTATCGCCTGCGGAGATGGGGAGCGACTACGGGAGGCCTGCGCATCGGGGATGTCCAGCAGGGGGTCCTGGGACAGGTCATGGAGGAAGGGCAGTGGGGCGCCAAGAGCCGTCGATGGTCCGGCCACTGAGGATGCGGAACGCCTTCGTGGCCCTCTCCAACCTAGCTAAATTCACCCGGTGCTGAAAAACCGCACAGATGCTGCAGGCCACGTCCCTCTCGAGGGCCAAGGTGGCATGTTGGACGACCACGCACCACGCACAGAGGGTATGTTTATCGTCCTGTGGGATATTTGCATTGCAGGCCGTGCAGGGGTGGAACCCCGACTTGCCTGACATGGGCCTGGTGTTGTGCATGGGCTGTGCACTGAACACCGCTTGCACTCGCTCAAGCACTGATTAATAGTGTGACACGGTGTGCTCACCCACTAACACTGTAGCAGAGGGTACCGAACACCATACGCACCATGTACCGTGGGCACCACGTGCATCGCGTACCGTGCTGCACCGTATGCCTATGCACTAGTGTAGCAGTGGCACCAAGCACCGTATGCACCGCGTGCATTGTAGGTACTTAACACTGTGCGCACCGAGTACCGTGCAGCACCGTGCGCTCTTGCGTTAGCTCTGTAACAATGGCCAAGCACCGTGCGCACCGAGTACCGTGCACTGTGTGCACCGTGTACCATGCAGCACCATGCGTTCATGCACTAGCGCTTTAGCAGAGGGCACCAAGCGCCATGTGCACTGTGCGTACCAAGCACCGCGAGCACTATGTGTACCATGTGCTGTGCAGCGCTGTGACTGTGCACTGACGCTGTAACGCTGGGCACCGTGTGCCGAATGTACTGAGTACTTTGCGCCCGAGATAACTAAGTACCAATGGCTATGAGTGCGCCGCGGGACTGAAGCACCGGGGAGGCCGCTACGCAATTGTGCCTACCCTAACCGCGTGGTCACACACACCTGGTCAGCACGTAGTGTGCACCAGTGGGACACAAGGGCCGAAACCGCGGTGGGCAAGTTGAAGCAGACAGCAAAAACAACGGTAGAATAGATAGTATAGGGGAGAGTACAGTGTTTGTTTACAAGGCCCGACTCACCGAGGTGGGCGGGCCTACGCAGCCGACGAGGTCTACTCGACAGCGGGGATGCAGCAAGGCCTAGTCCCGTGGAGGAGAGCATGGCTGGAAGAGTCACTCAACAGCGGGGATACAGCAAGGCCTAGCCCCGTGGAGGAACTGTGTACTCTCAGAAAGAAATAGACAACCACTCACGGGTGACTGCACAGGCAGTCGATCACCCACGTCAGACAGATAACAAAAGAGCCGGCCTACCATGCAAGTGAGGAGGCCGCTGAAAGACAGAAAGCCAAAAAGGCTTGGTCTTTTCAAAGTCATTGATTCCGGGAAAGCAGCGAGCCAGCTTGGATGCACTCGCATCACCTCAAACTCAACCTCTCTAAATCTCACCTCCTTTTCTTCCCCTCCTCATCTTCCCCCTCCTCTGATCCCTCCATTCCTCTGGAATCTACCACACTCTCTCCCTCCTACTCAGCCAAGAACCTCAGGGTAACCCTAGACCCCTGCCTCTCCTACTCCCAGCACATCTCCACTAGCACGCACCTGCCGTTTTTTCCTGAGCAACATACGAAGAATCCGACCCTTCCTCACCAACTACTCCAGGCAACTCCTTGTCCAGACCCTGGTACTCTCCCGCCAAGACTACTGCAACTCCCTCCTGGCCGGCCTACCTGCGTCCGCCACCCATCTGCTCCTGCTCATCCAGAACTCCGCTGCTTGCCTGGTATTCTCTCTCCCTCACTTCTCCCACATTACTCCACTGCTCCGCTCACTCCACTGGTTCCCGATCACCGCTCGCATCCAGTTCAAGACTCTTCTACTCGCCTATCGATGCCTTGACCAGACTGCACCCAGCTACCTCCAGAACCTCATCTCTCCCTACACCCCCACCCGACCTCTCCACTCTGTCTGCACTAGAACACTGGCTGTACCTCCTCTACGTTCCCCTGCCTCCAGAGCCCACTCCTTCTCCACCCTCGCCCCGCAGTGGTGGAACAGCCTTCCTATGGATGTCAGGACTGCACAGGCACTGACCACCTTCCAGCGCCTCCTCAAGACACACCTCTTCAGACAGCACCTGTAAAACAACTCTTCCCTTCTGGACTATATATCACTCAGCCTTTAATGCACTTTTTGACTTGCACTTATCTGCACCCTATTTTACTCTATTTAATCCTGCACTTAACCCAATCTGTAGTATTTTGTATTCCACTTCCACTCGTATCTAACCCTGATGTAAATATCAACACTGTTATCTGCTCTTGAACTGCCCCGATATCAAATCTTACTGTGTTTTGTATTTGCTATTATTAGGACTGAAGTCATTGTATTTTGTATCTTGCTCTTAATTGTACTGTGATTCTTGATATGTATTTTTTGTATACAACTGTAAGTCAACCTGGGTAAGGGTGTCTGCTAATAAATAAATAAATAAATAAATAAATAAATAAATAATTAGTTTTTACGTAAAGGTCTTGCATTTATACTTGTTTAAGTGTATAAATGGAGAATAGGATTCTATTGTATTTCGAGTTGGATATCTCATACAGAGGCACCTTTACTTGTTGTGAATTGGCACTCCGTTTAGCCCATACTGCGTGGTATATACGATGTGTTACAAGGTGTGTGATAATTAGAAGATTACTCCACCATATTTTTGCATCTATTACGTTTAGTGAATAAGTGTTTATCACTGAATGAAACCGCGCGAAGTGATCTTCCTTTTTCACGCAGCATAATGTCCAAAACACCGTTGTTTAGTGAATGAGGCCCTAATATTCCAAAAACAGATGGTATTAACTATCCCTTAAAAAAAAGCTTGAATGGAGAAAAACACCTGTTAGTTTTACAAAATGAGAACCAAAAAACAAATAAATGCAATTTAAGGTCTAAAACACAATACAGTTGTTTTTTTCTCAGTTTAATAAAAAAATAAATTAGGCACTTTTAAAAACAAAGTCGTGAAGACAAATATTTTCCCAAATGCATTCTTATATGTTTTCCCCTCAGAATTAGTGCGCCAGTGTTTGAAGTTAGGTAAGTCTCAACTACTGCAATGTAAAACAACAAATGAGCACATTTAAGCAGAGCCTTCGGGGTTTCAGCTGACAGTACTGGCGTGCAGGTCATGAATTGAGAACACTGTGGAGCAGCTGGCTCAGTAGGAGTATCACTTCCTCTGGATATATTTTAAGTTAAGCATTATATACTACACACATTAACAAACACTAACAATTTGAATTCAGATACAAGTTACAGTTTCATATACAGTAACATCCTCATAGTCAGCAAGCACACCATAATACAGCACTGGGTGTACTCTTAAAAAAAAGTAGTCACGAAAGTATTTGGTTAGCTGTCTGTTTAGTCATTTTCAAAATTTTCCCAAAAATATTTTGTAAGTAGAACTTTGATTAAATAAAGCTTATTTGTATAGCACACTAATATTTCTTTGTGTAATTTTTTTTATAAAGCTACACTTTTATCTATTATTTTATTATTTGTTTATTTAGCAGACGCCTTGATCCAAGGCGACTCACAGAGACTAGGGTGTGTGAACTATGCATCAACTGCAGAGTCACTTACAATTACGAATCACCTGAAAGACAGAGCACAAGGAGGTTAAGTGACTTGCTCAGGGTCACACAATGAGTCAGTGGCTGAGGTGGGATTTGAACCGGGGACCTCCTGGTTACAAGCCCTTTTCTTTAACCACTGGACCACACAGCCTGTTTGGCATTAAAGCCCCAATTAAGATGATTTCAACATAGGAGTTTAAAGAATAGTTTTAGCAGTACTTCCAGTACTGAGGTTTTCATGCGCTGGTGATGTCTCTTGAATCACGCTTCCAGTACTGAGGTTTTCATGGTTATCAACTGTTTTGTCTTACTGCTCAAATTTTAATTTACACCCGTAGGGGGATATGTACAGTTACTGACATACTTGGTCAGTTTGAATCTATGTGAGTTGGTGGTGATTAAGTGATAGTGACTGGGCAATGTCCGTTGGTGTATCACATATCATTATTATTATTATTATTATTATTATTATTATTATTATTATTATTATTATTATTATTATTATTTATTTCTTAGCAGACGCCCTTACCCAGGGCTACTTACTGTCGTAAACAAAAAATACATTTAAAAAATACAGTGCAAGTATTAATACAATTAAGAGCAAGATAAAATACAATGACTTCAGTTCTAGTAAGTACAAGTATATGACAATATACGATTCAATATCGGATCAGATAACAGTGTCAGTGATAGTTACATCAGGATACGATTAAATGCAAAATACTGCAGATTGAATCACACTTGTGGCAGATTACAGTACAGTACTCTGTAAAGTACAGGATTAAATGCAGTAAAATAGGAAGCAGATAAGTGCAACCGCATTAAGGAAGAGTGATAAAGTGTCCAGAGGGAAAAGAGGAGTTCTACAGGTGCTGTCTGAAGAGGTGAGTCTTGAGGAGGCACCGGAAGGTGGTCAGGGACTGGGCAGCCCTGACATCTGTAGGAAGATCATTCCACCACTGCGGGGCGAGGGTGGAGAAGGAGCAGGCTCTGGAGGCAGGGGAGCATAGAGGAGGTACAGCCAGTCTTCTAGTGCAGGTGGGGCGGAGAGGTCGACTGGGTGTGTAGGGAGAGATGAGGTTCTGGAGGTAGCTGGGTGCAGTCTTTGTCAAGGCATCTGTAGGCGAGTACAGGAGTCTTCAGCTGGATGCGAGCGGTGATCGGGAGCCAGTGGAGTGAGTGGAGCAGTAGAGTTGTGTGGGAGAAGCGAGGCAAAGAGAACACCAGGTGAGCAGCGGAGTTCTGGATGAGCTGGAGTGGACGGGTGGCGGACGCAGGGAAGCCAGCCAGGAGGGAGTTGCAGTAGTCTAGGTGGGAGAGTACCAGGGCCTGGACAAGGAGCTGGGTGGCGTAGTTGGTGAGGAAGGGTCGAATTCCTTGTATGTTGCTCAGGAAGAATCAGCAAGTGCATGCCAGAGTGGACATGTGCTGGGAATATGAGAGGCAGGGGTCCAGGGTGACTCAGAGGTTCTTAGCTGAGGAGGAGGGAGAGAGTGTGGTAGATTCCAGAGGAATAGAGATAGAGAGATCAAAGGAGGGGAGGAGGAGGAGGGAAAGAAAAGGAGGTCAGATTTAGAGAGGTTGAGTTTGAGGTGATGCGAGTGCATCCAGGAGGAGATAGCAGACAGACAGGTAGAGATAAGGGAGGGGATGGTGGAGTCAGAGGGGGGGAAGGAGAGGAAAATCTGAGCATCATCAGCCTAGAAATGGTATGAGAAACCATAGGATGCGATGAGGGGGCCCAGGGAGCGGGTGTAGAACAGGAGAGGACCCAAGACTGACCCTTCGGGGACTCCTGTTGAGAGAAGGCGAGGTGTGGAGGTTGCTCCACGCCAGGTTACCTGGTAAGTGCGGTTGGAGGTAGGAGGAGAACCAGGACAGAGCAGTGCCAGAGATTCTCAGGTCAGCGAGAGAGGATAGTAGAATAGTGATCAACAGTGTCAAAGGCAGCAGAGAGGTCGAGGAGAATTAGGACAGAGACAGAGAGGCAGCTCGGGCAGAGTTTAGTGAGTTAGTGACAGACAGGAGGGCGGTTTCAGTGGAGTGAGCAGAGCGGAAGCCAGATTGGAGAGGGTCGAGCAGAGAGTGGTAGGAGGGAGACAGGACGGTAGCTGTGGAGGGAGGTGGGGTTTTTTGAGGAGGGGAGTGATAGAGGCTTGTTTGAAGGCAGAGGGAAAGAGACCAGAAAGGAGAGAGGTGTTGAGAAGGGAGGAGATGAAGGGAAGTAGAGCAGGAGCAGCAGCTTGAAAGAGGTGAGTGGGGAGGGGTTCCAGGCCACTTTCACATGTGTATGGTCTGAGAAACAAGGTCTAGTTACAGAAATATATGGGTCTGTGATATAGCACCTTGCTTGCCGTACAAACTATGCCACTGAGAAAAAGAATTGATGGAAAACAGACGATGTTCCATGGGACTCCTGATCCTTTAAAGAAAAAACAAACCAGACCCTATCTCTCTCTGGGAGGAATAAACTAAACTTCTGAGCTACTTTCTTCCTTAGCACTATCCTATTCTAATTAGTGGGGGAAAGGCTAGTTCCTTTAACACCCACATGATAACAGAACTTTCTCTATTCCCTTTGCAGTCTTTGCAGGCATTACAAACAGCTCTTGTAAATAGAGCTGATATAATTACCTTGTTGAGGACAGGCTAAGGTGGCAGAGCTAACAATCATACATCAAACTATTGATCTAATTAGCCCTCCCAAACACTCCACTTACCCTCAACTAATATATCGTTAATCATTCCCACTGTATCCCCGTTCCCCAGGGTCTTAAAGCCAAGGTAGTAAAGCACAAAACTTTAAGGACTGTTTCAAGGAAGGTTTTGTTCATCAAGCTTGCAGCTGGTGAGCCCCTTTTTCAACGTTTTCTATTACAGAAGGTTAGAAGTTTATTCTTATTTTTTCAAAGCACTGTATATTCCAAGAGAATTTTATAAATACTCTAGTCATGTAATAAACACTCAGATACAAAATGTAAATATAAAATGAAGCTCTGAAGATGTGTGATTAATATTAATATCATAATAAATATGAACACATTTCTCCAAACCTTGCTGCTCTTATGCTACCCCTCTGCTTCGCACCCTCCACTGACTACCTATCTCTGCTCGCATTCAATTCAAGACCCTTGTTCTTGCCTACTGCTCTCTTCACCACACTGACCCCTTACCTCCAATCCCTCGTCTCCCTACACCCCAATCACCCCTCCGCCTCCTCCTCTACGGGCCAACCGGTTATGTCTTACCTCCACTCTCCATCCTCCCGTGCCTGCTCCTTCTCTTCCCTAGCCCCTCTGTGGTGGAACCAGCTACCGGAGAACTTTAGGACTGCTCTGTCTCTCACTGTCTTCTGTGGCCTCCTCAAGACCCACTTGATCTACCCCTCCTACTATGCACTGGACTTGCGTGACCTACGCACCATGTTACTGGATCCTCAGCTGATGCAGTATATCCTTGCACTATTGCACTACTAATATGTCCTTGTAGATGTAACTTGTTGTAATCCTAACTTGTTGCATCTGATTTCATATTGTAGTTTTGCAGTATTATTTGCACTTATTGTAAACTACACTGTATTTAAATATTAATCTTGTTTTGTAACCCTGTACTGCCCTGTAACACCTGTAAGTTGCCTTGGATAAAGGTGTCTGCCAAATAAATTAATTAATAATAATAATAATAATAATAATAATAATAATAATAATAATAATAATAATAATAATAATATGAAATTGTTTTTTTTTTCCATTCATCAGACATCTAATAGTCATTTTTAGCTTTTATAAATATCACGAAATGTGAGAGCCAGAAAGAAAATGCTTAAAAAAAAAAAAGCAGGTGTAATCTTTATGTATGAACTGATGCAACATTGTGGTGCAGTATATGTAATGCTTAGCACTGATCAGAGCTGGTCCAGGTGTAGAACTGGACATGCTAGTTCAATAGCTGGTTGTGATTGTTGTCCACACTATTAAATTCATGATTCATGTTTTAAAGCTACAAACTAAGCTATAATGTACTGCACCTGACATAATACCTGACTTCTGAACAATACCTCTGACAACCTGTACTGTATTTAGACAATACAGGCTGGCATCACAGCTAAATTCAACTAAATTATGAACTTTGTCTCCAAGGAAGCATATGGAAGAACATTGAGAAACCCAGTTTCTAGAATGTACTGCACTTACATAGGGTTACCATATAGTTTGGGGCAGTTCAGGCTTTTCAACTCAAACTGTCCTAGTGTACATATAGGGTTACCAGACGTCCCAGAAAAACTGGGATACTTTAATGAGTAGGTTCCAAGAATTACCGAAGTGTAAATGTTTCTGATCCCAGATTAAATGTATGATGAAATTGTCTTTTAGAGTGATTTTGTTTTTAGGGATGTGAAATTACTGCTGCCTGTTTTCTGGTCATCTTGCCAGGACACTCTTGTAAAAGAGGCCTCGGTCTCAGTGTTTTTGTTTTTTTTCCTGGTTAAAGAATGAATGAATAAATAAATAAATAAATAAATATTAATGATAAAATGTCCTTCCTTAACTTGCTCTCCCTCGGGTTTAACTCTCCCAGGAGTTAAGGAAAGAAATTATTTACGAAGGACTGGAAAATCATATAGATGCATACATTGTTGGTATGGAAGTAAATGTACTTAGTTATAGAATAAATCAATTAAACAATCTGTATTCCTATTGTGCCATGTTGGATAAAATAATGATTTACTTTTTATTCTGATTTTTTCAGATTAATTATTTGTGAGGAAAAACATTATGTACAAAGCCGGGCTTCTATGCTAGAAGTAACACTTAACAAAAACCGATTAAATATGTAGTTTGAGATATGATACCATATGGATTCACGGTCACTCATAAATCTCCTCAGCCAATGATTTCTGTACTGCACCTACACATTTGTAAATGATGACGAGTTGCTCCAACAGACCTGTCCTGTTTTGTAACTAAAACAGTGTGATGTTTCCTCCGCGCCATTTACAAATTGAGAGCGCTGTTGTACAAATAACACACACAACGCCTTTGCACTTCTGACGTGGCCGGT
>CM060249.1:81242963-81271254 GCA_030684275.1 Acipenser oxyrinchus oxyrinchus
TTCATGTAGTTTGAAGATTGGACGTTTTAAGTTGATTTAGGTCACATGATGTGTTGTTCACACAGTAGAACTTGGCTTTATCGTTGGCTCAGACACTTATGTTTCAAGGTCAGTAATATCAGTGAAAAGGTTAACATAGCTATCCAGCTGTCGATGGCATACTTAGGCCTGAACTTAATCTTTGCTAAACAAGGAACAAAGCAGCCTTTGATTTTTGCAAAATGGTGAAAACAATAGTATTGTGCAGGATTTTCACTGCTATTGAATAGTTGGGTGTGGCCTGTTGATTTCTAGACACTGTTTAGCTTTTAAAGGTTCATGTGTTCCTGCACAGATACTTGAAGTCACAGACGCCTTTGTATTCCAACCTTGTGTGTTGTGTTTTTTTATTCAGGGTATGCATTTTTTATCTTCTAACAAATCAACTCTTTATTTTTCAGATTTCCTTGGCCAGTGTTGAATACATCATTTTTCAGCCATGGGGAATATGTTTCAGTCCCTCTTCAGAGGCTTGTTTGGTAAAAAAGAAATGCGAATTCTTATGGTGGGTCTCGATGCTGCCGGAAAGACAACAATTTTGTACAAACTTAAACTTGGCGAAATTGTAACCACTATTCCCACTATAGGTAAGTTTTAATGAAATCCATGGAATGCGAAGGTAACCTTAATACAGTGAAGGTTTTTATTTAATTATTTTTTACGGTATACATCTTAAAAGGTCTAATTGTGGCTTTGTAAGAAATTATAAATGGTATGACATGCATATTTTTTATTTAGTTTTACATTGGCATTGCACAACAAAGAATATTTATCAAATATAGTTAGCATCACTAATCTGAGAAACAGTAAAGCAGGAGACACAAAGTTAACTACTAATGTAAAAGTGTAGGTCCCGTACTCAGTGTCAGTGACAAAGCATTCTAAACTTTTAAACCACAACAGGATCTAAAGGACCAGATTACGTTAACATCAGCTAGAACGAACAAGGAATTTTCACATTCGTTCTGTATTCATTAATTTGCAAAACTTTACCAAAGCCAATATATATAACAGTGTATTAGTTTAAATAGGTTGTGAAGGCCTTACTTTACCCCACTGAAATAACTACAAAACAAAGGATGCCATACATAGAAGCTTGTGTGTATTTCAGATACAGTACATGAAGTACTGTTTTTTCTTTTTTTTTCTTTTTTTCTTTTTCTTTTTTTTTAAATAACCATGCCAAAGTCGTGTCTACACAATAAACAAAGTGGCTATAGACGGTTTCATAAAGTAATTGCAATTCCTTTTTAGCTTCATTAAATGCTTCAAATAAAATACATGTGGAAAAGGGGGCGTTGTTCAATGAGAAACTAATTTTACTGATTTTACATTTCACTCCCAAAAAAACATGAACAAAATGTTGATCACAGTACAAAACATTTCTTTTGTAAGTTGGGCCACTTACAAAAATGTGAGAAACCAACCCCGATTGACTCGCTTTTGTAGTTTATTCAACACTATTATGTTCTTGCTGTTTGTAAAAATACTGCCTTGATAATAGGATATTCTGTGTAAGTTTACTGTTTATATACAGAAATTGATATGCACACAAATGTTTCTACTCTACAGAATTTGATTTCAAGAAGGCAAGGCGATTAGATATGAATCATTGTTGGCAGAATAACTGATGCCTGATTCTGGCGAATCAGAATTGTCTGACCATTAGGGGTGCAACAATTAATTGATGCATTGATTATTGATCATCGGCCCTTAAATTTTACAGAGCTTCGATTTTACGTTTGGGTGAATCGATGCATTGAATTAGTACCCAGTTTTAAGTCTTCTGTTGCCAGTTTGCATTAGAACAGTGGTGTCCAATACACCAAACTCTGCAATCCATTTTGGTTGATCTCAACGGGCTCCGCGATCCACCAGTAAGCTGTGACCAACAATTATTAGCGGGATTTAATATAATAGTGTCCAATACGTAATGGCAATAATAAAACAAAACAACCACAACAACAAAAACGTAACAAACGCTCTACGTTAACTTTTTAGGCACATGTGCGCTTAAGTTTAAAAAAAAAAAAAAAAAATATACGCACTGAAAAATCTAGCAGCACACACAAAAATAATGATAATAATAATACAATTTTTGCTCAAATGTATTGTTGAATATCTACAGATCTTTTTTTTTTTCCTTCCCTTCTTACATAACACTTGTGCAGTTCAATACTTTTGCATCAACAAAATAAAAAGGGACCTTTTTTTTTTTTTTTTTTTTAAACAGCATGTTCCTCAATGTACTACTTGCCTGTTTTATGGTAGCGGGATGGTCTGCCTCTCCACACATTGTGTGCCGTTTTGAAGCACTGTTTAAATATATGTTCATGTTTTGAACTTCTGGCTCCCTGTTAAATGCAGTCTTGCCTGCCATCAGTTCCCCTGCATCCTGATAAAACGTGCAAAACATGGATTTTTTTAACATTGTCAATCTTAAGCCAGGGGAAATCTTTTAGCCGTTCAACAGTTGGTTGAACTTGTATTTTACAACTGTGAACACGCTGTAATTAAGTAGGTTCCCTGTTCGCTTTCATCTTCGGACATACCTGTATTGCTCTCATTTCTTGTAAAGACGCCAACATAGATGAATTTGTTATTTTCCTCATCTTGGTTTGACAAACTGTTTGGAAATGAGTAGCATCACACTGATAAATCAGTGAAATTGGTGGGGTATGGGATTTGTAGTTTTTAATGTGTGATTAACAGTGGGCAGTGGACACCAATAAACTACATTACCAGAGTACATTACGATTGAGCTATGAGTTTAGATACGACTGAGTTTTTTATTTTTGTTTGTTTTATACTTTTCAGCTGAAAAAATAAATCACGTTTTATAGTCAACCTTTAGGAATTTCTAGTCGCATACGTGCGCCTAAATTAAAATGTACGTTCGCACAAGCATTTTGTTAGTCTCGTATGCAGAAACTGTTGGGATATTTTCATCTGTGTTCTAATTTGAGTGCAAGTCGTGCCTTTTTATTTAACTAGTTTGCACTGGGTTTCTGATCACATCAATTTCAGATTTAAATCCATTGATGCAAGTGTCCGGTCTACTTTTAATGTTTTCAGATTGGCTTCATTACTGCCATTCTCATCCACTTCGCCATCTGACACATCGTTCCCTCGTCCAGCTCTTCTTTAACCTGTTCTGTATACCAATTTGCCAGAGGGCTGGGATCGCTAAGAGCACTGTATGTAACCCTCTGATTGGTGGAAGTATTATTGGCGATCCACAGGTGACTTGACAGTAACAATAGGACACATTTGTTGCCTTGCATTTTGCGGTGGTTACATGAGACAAGCATGCAGTCGACAGGCTGGCAACACACAGGCAACAACGTAATGCAAACCAATCATCATGCACAGTTTTGTCACGACATAAACCTGCTGCAAAGAAAGGCCGCTGCTTTAATGGCAATGATAGATGAGAAAGAGGAGGAGAGTAGAAAAAGGGTTTGGCCCTCAGTTATGAGATGTGAAGAAATACTATTGTATCACTTGTTTTTAAACTTGCACAAAAAATAAACCTTATGACAAGTCAATGTTTTTGTATTTTGTTATAAAAACACAACCATTACAACCTTTTCATTTATCTCGTGAGCAAAAACATTTTTATTTTTTTTATTGTAAGAAATTGTAAACAGATGGCCTCCATGGGAACCTTTTTATTTTACTATATGTAATTTCTCAAACCAGTAAAAAAAAAAAAAAAAGTACAGAATCTAATGGCTTCACTTCCAAATCATACTACCACATCGCCATTTTATTATGTGACACGACTATCAAATATGATTGCTTTTATGACAACATACATTATTTATTGAAAACGTGCTTTTATAGCATATATATTGGTATATTTTTTTTCCCCAATTTAAAAATTGTGCTTTTGAGACATTTGTTCATTCAAATGACATCCTCCTTATTGATTTTAAATTAACTACAATCTTTTTTTTTTTTTGGTGTGTTTAATTTTTTTTAATATTCTAACCAGCCATTACTGACTGGGCCACTCATTTATTTTCATCTCTTGTAGGTTTTAATGTAGAAACTGTAGAATACAAGAACATTAGCTTCACAGTGTGGGATGTAGGTGGTCAGGACAAAATAAGACCTCTATGGCGTCACTACTTCCAGAACACACAAGGTAAGTAACTGACTGCTACTGAAAGGGATTAATGTAATGGATTATTTGTGGGTGGTGGTTGTTGTTGTTGTGTGCCCCCCACTCCCACTTCATCTGAGTTTCTTCAGTCAGAAAATGAATAAACCCCAGTTTGGAATTTGTATTAAATACTATTTTCTTTATAAAGTTGGACAATGTCATTTTCTGTTATTGATTTATAGGTGTAAAATGATCTCAAGTCATTGTTTTGAGTCATATTAGTTGTATACAGGAAAATAAACAATTTAATTTTATCTTTAGATACCTGTCAACACATTTCTCAATGATTTGAATAGATGTATGAACAACTTTTTGTGCTATCCATGCACCGCCTTATTGCCAACTTAAGCAGTTAGATCAGAATAGCATTGATGACCACAGGTTTTTATTTTATTTTAAATAAGTGCATATTTTACATATGTAATTCTGATTTCTAAATTTTTGAAGGGCTGATCTTTGTGGTGGACAGTAATGACAGAGAAAGAGTAAATGAAGCCAGAGAAGAGTTAATGCGAATGCTGGCAGAAGACGAGCTTAGAGAAGCTGTCCTCTTAGTATTCGCTAACAAGCAGGTATGTCTTCTGTTGCATTAATTCTTACTGACATTAAGAGGTCCATGTGTGCAGTAATGCAAGTCTTTAACTACATACCAGTAATTTTCTAAAGAATATGCCAAACTATTTGTCATGGTTAAAATACATATTTAGATGCACTTGCATGTACAAATTGTTCAAGTAAACACTTAATTTATTCATGTGGTGTGTGTAATTTAAGAATATTTCAAATGGGTTTTGAGTTTACCTTTTTAATACATGTACTTGCATTATGTAATCATCAATGACTTTGTGCTTCCTCTCTGATGTAGGACCTTCCAAATGCAATGAATGCAGCAGAAATTACAGACAAGCTTGGACTACACTCTCTCCGTCACAGGAACTGGTACATCCAGGCAACATGCGCCACCAGTGGGGACGGTCTATATGAAGGACTAGACTGGTTATCCAATCAGCTTCGAAGCCAGAAATAACTTTCCCACCCCTATCTTTATCTCCCTGTTTCCTTCCCCTTTCTCCTGCTTTATTCTCTGATGTGGCAAGCTGCTACTTTGTGGTATTGAGTGCTGGAAGCTGACCTCATTTCAATTCTCTTGTCACAATATGTATCAAGCCACACTTTTTAGTTGTGGTGGGAGACAAGTTTGAAAGCAAAGTAAGGTTTCATATTTAATGTAAATAGTCCTTTTTTTGTAATGAGACAGTTTCTGGCACTCCTATGCAATATTTACTCAGCCTGCTGGTGTTTTGTTGTTTTTTTTTGGTAAAACTTTTGACTGACGTACATGTGTGTAGTATTGGAAAAGGGATTCAAGATACATTTGCTCAGACGCCTAATACATATTTCACATGGCTGTGTAGTGGAGTCCTGTTGCCACTCTCTGGTGTGTGATGTCTGTGAGGAGATTTTTAATTGGATGTTGGTTTTTAACCTAAAGTACTGTATGACTGTATGACAAACATAAGGAGCCAGCATAAATGCACAGATGTACTTCTCAAAACAAGAGATGGTTACATTTAAGTGTTCTAATAATTAGTCATGTTTTGCATTTGTAAATTATATTAAATACCTGGCATTCCCTGACGTGTATTGTGTAGTTACTATGTAATAATTTGACTCCAGTCTGTAACACCAATGCATGAAGGAGATAGTGTCAAGCTAAAGGCAGTTCAGACATTACTTTTACTGATATGCAATTTTTTGACTGAAGAAAGGGGCTTGCACTTGCATGTTTTTTCACCCTTCACCATACAGTATGTCAGATTGAACATAGGCATGGCGGATAAAGAAAGTAATTGTTCTAAGTGTAGAAATCGAATGTAGTTTAGCCCCCAAATGTAGTTGCTATATACCACTCCAGAGAAAAGGCTTTTCCAGCAGGCCACACAGCTTACACTGGCCCTGGCTCTATTCTGATAATAGTACTGTACCTCAGTTACTGGATAACATGGTTAAATACAACCTGAGACCTTTTATAAAAAGTGTAGGAATAAAAGAAAGCATGTTTGCAAGTCATTCCATTGTAGTCTTATGCAAAATATGATAACCCTAACCCTCCTTTAAAATGTGGTTGAGTTGACATTGTTCATGCTGCAAGGTCAGATTTGCCATCTCAAAGGCTTTTGTTTTCTTCTCTCTTTTGATCAACACTGAAGATGATAGTTGTCTGAAATTAATTTGTGGGTCTATATCAGTGGGTTTGTTTCATGGTGTGTCTTTTTGTTTTCTTTACTTGCATAAATACTAATCATTTTTTATGTATACTTGTTTAAGTTTTCATTCTGACAGACAAGCACTGTAATTAAAGCTATTAGAATAAAATATCTTAAGGTGTTCCATATCTCATTTATTTGCTCTATGATTATTTGACTCTTACAAATGTTCATGAATAAAGACAGCCATGCTAAAATGCCTGGTGCTACCTCATGGATTTATTATTTGTAATGTTTTAATATTGAGCTCTTACCAATGACTTCCTCACCAGGCAACACGCTGGTGAGGCAGGAAAGCCAAGCAACACGCTGGCTTTCCTCAGCAGCTAATACCACCATCAGATGTGTCTACGGATTTTAAGGTGTTCTACAAATGGAAATTCCTTTCATTACAACACAAGTTTAAATTCCATAATTTTGAATATCTGGTCCAGGTGACAATGTGAAGTCCTATAATTTTTTTTTTTTTTTTCTTCCTACATTGCAAGTAATACAGAGAAAATACATGCATGTGTGTGTGTATAATATATAAATAAATTACTGCAAATGTTATTAAATTGGTTAACAAAACCCCATAAAACCACATAAATGTAAAGGTATGTTTTATATGAATCCAGTGTTTAGACTTCACCCCCCCCCCCCCTTTTCAGTTTGGGTTTGTGGAAATGTCTTCCATACATTCTCTGAACTTTTCCATGGGAAAGGACAGATCGATCACCTCTAGGTTTGATTGCACGCTAGACTGATCACTACTTTGAATTTAGGATCTTACATTGCCAGTATTAGGATTTTTTTTAATAGAATTTTTCTGAACTCATGAACCATCTTTAACCTTATACCAAATTGGACTTTCTGGGGTTTGGGGGCAGGAGCAAAGGCTGTCTTCAAAAGTTGTCTTAAGGCGAGTTACAAAATCTCCCATTTACAGTACAAAGTCATTTGGTTGGAAGGGAGGCTGTAGGGCAGCATGGAAACCATTACCGATGATCCAGCCTACAGTAAAAATGAAATGTGCATGTTTTGCCTGCAGTAAGCATTGAGTGATGTTATATAGATGTGCTCCTTTTGTATAACTGACCAAGACGAATAAAGGAAGTCCTTTGCTATTAGGGTGACTCAGTTACTGGTTTTCATTTGTTAACCTTTATTTATGACCTGAGGTATACACATATAGCTGCAACACTAATCAAACAGCTGAGGTACAGGCACAACCTGTTCTCAGTATGTATTACACCTGTTTTAAACGGCCCTCTCCATGCTCTGAATCATGGTAGTTAAGATATTGCAGCTGGATTGTGCCATGGAGGACAATTCCAGTTAAATTTGTCAAACCTATTGGAATAATACAATATTGGTGGACAAGTTATAATGTAACGGACCAAAACCTTTTTGGTTCAAGCATTGCACATTTGTTTTGTATTTAATTGCTAATTGCCCATCATCCTTCATAATGATCTGTTTGTTGTTTTAGTAAAAAATACTGACACAAGTTAAGTTTATTTGACGTAAAATATCTGTATTTACCAATATATGTTCATACCGTACTGAGATACAGCCAGCAGAGTCCTGGTGGGTAGTGTATCAGTAATATAAAAATATATTAGAGGGCAGATATTCAGAGTTGTGAATAGCTAGTGTTTTAAATCCCTAAATCTTGACATGAAATAACTCCTAACACTTCCATGGAGTCATTTTAATGCAAAATGAGCTTCAGGCGAGATGAACAGTGATAGTTGTAAGCAAATATCAAACATTACAGTCTGTTAGGAATAGGGGTCCAAATTGCCAAGCCTCCATACATCAATAAGGCATGTGATCACCACTGACACTACAGACCTGGCATTAACATGCTTACTGACTGTACTGAAGATGTCAACATTTCTTAGTTTTTTTAAGGGAATGAAACGGTTGTTTAAAAAAGGTATGATGTGACTGGTTGAAATGTCAGGCCTCGCCCATAAGTAAAAGAAGCTTTGAAATCACAGTGAAACATTACATATCAAAGAGCTGAATACTCTGTCTGAATAAACACACAGCCATTGATTTCTCATCTAGAAGATGGAATTTCCCCTGCGAGTCCAGCTTAACTTTTTTTTTTCATTACCTCCCTCAATCTTTGCTCTACAGGGGGAGTGGTCTGGGAAACACATTTCTCTCTGTTTTATTTCAGTGCTTTACTATTATATCTCACTCTAGTGCAGACCCTTACTGTTCATTTCAAAAACCTCATTGAGACGCTGTATTTTTAATTAGGACTCATATTTTTCTATGCTTATTTATTCTCTTTTCCTGTGTTTAGTTTTAGAAATATTGCTATGAAATAATATGTTCCAAATTGAAGGAGGTATCCCAAAGACAGAAGTTAATTGTCCAAGTTTGACTTGCTAGCTAGAAAACTTTTCTGACAAGTAATAGTTAAATTAGGGCCAGAAACAAAAGGAGTTTTCTGTTGAAACACCTGAAGCTTGAGGTTAAACGTGGGCATGGTTTCTTTACATTATTCACTAGCAGCCCCAGTATTGGCTTGGACATGTCTTATAGTGTACATAGTGTTTTTAATCTTTTACGTATAGTGATTTTGCATGATGGTCTGTCTTATTCTGACTTCTGTTGACAACTAACAATTATCTTAATTTACTTTTTCCTCATCTGTCCTTATCAGAAATATATTATCGGAGAGGAACTGGCCTATACTTATGGTAGACCCAAACCTTTTATTTGCGTCAGGAAGTCTGCAGGCTGTATTGGCCTGAAGAAAATCTTAATAGGTTTAGGATTATCCTTACCCCACAACTGTAATGCATACCTGTGTTGGGAGCTGTCAAGTTATCTACAAGACTAAAAGGATATCTGAAGCTCATTGTGACACGGTAATTGAGATACTATGAGATTGCATTGCAGTGGCCCAAAGCCTAGCTCTCGGTCTGTAACTAGGCCTTAATCCATGGTAATGCGCTTGACCTCTTCACCAGAATACGAACATATAAGGGTGTTGCAGAGAAGAGTATTATTACTACATTAAAGCAGTTACCAGGGATTGACACAACCAGGCAGGAGCGGCCTTGTCTCACATTAAGCCTAGGCCACATCTGCAGTTAACATCACTGACAGGAAGGTCTGGCTGTTTTACCCCCATGTCTACAATTAACATCACTGACAGGAAGGTCTGGCTGTTTTACCCCCATGTCTACAATTAACATCGCTGACAGGATTCCAACCCAATCACTGCCTGCTGTCCCCACACTTATCCCACATGCTCAACCGAAAGACAAAGCAAATCAATAACAAGCGTAATAACATAATCATTTAATATGACAACACACTCCCAGACTGGTTGCTGTCCTTAACTAGTCCCCACTGAGAATTAGCACTGCCTGTAAAGACCAAAGGGGTCCACATTCACAATATTACCTGCCACACACTAAGTTAATGAAGCCCAATTATCCTGCCATCAGACTATAGATTCATTACAGGTGTGTCTGGACTTGATTTAAAAATGAAGTTATCATGGTTTCCTGTCATGGTCTGATAGAGATGCTATCTCAGATCAGCCTGTCAGTGAGGAATGGCTTTGACAAAGTAATGTGTGTGTGTGCTGGCTTCCCAGTCTGTTCCAGTGGAAGTTATGAGAAACCAGGATGCAAAAGTATCATTTTTGGATCTGTACTTTACAAATCTGTGGAAGTGAAAAAAAAGGAGCAACAAACCAACAGATTCTCCTCACAATTAAAATAGATATTTATAAGGTTACTCACAGTAATAATTGAGAAAAATCACTCCTTTAAGAATATAACTGGGTCTCCATAGGGAAATATCTGCTCTCACAGGGCCAAGTGCACTGGCACATAACTATTGACACTGAGTTTTGTTAATGAGGCAACTTAGGTCATGTGATCTTGGGTTGAAGAGTCCATCTCTGCTGTCACCCGTGGCTGGATCATCAAGCCAGTGAAAACAGTCTGCCTAACTCCTGTACGGAGAGGCTCAACAGTTCACTCCTAAAACTTGATCCTCTTCATCTACAAGTTGTGCACCCCAGTCCCATCAATCAAGAGGGAGGCCTCACATAGCCGAAAGAGTGGATTATTTATTCTGAGAGCCTGTCATTGGCTAAAGAGTTTACTGCAGCACCCATGTGTTCAAGCCTGACTTGAGAACTGGGATCCAGATTGTCCATATACAATGATATCTGCTCCTATTTAGATGTTTTTTTCAATGGTATATATATATATATATATATATATATATATATATATATATATATATATATATATATATATATACAGTACTGTGCAAAAGTTTTAGGCAGGTGTGAAAAAATGCTGTAAAGTAAGAATCCTTTCAAAATAGACATGTTAATAGATTATATTTATCAATTAACTAAATGCAAAGTGAGTGAACAGAAGAAAAATCTAAATCAAATCCATATTTGGTGTGACCACCCTTTGCCTTCAAAACAGCATCAAGCATCAATTCTTCTAGGTACACTTGCACACAGTTTTTGAAGGAACTTCGGCAGGTAGGTTGGCCCAAACATCTTGGAGAACTAACCACAGTTCTTCTGTGGATTTAGGCAGCCTCAGTTGCTTCTCTCTCTTCATGTAATCCCAGACAGACTCGATGATGTTGAGATCAGGGCTCTGTGGGGGCCATACCATCACTTCCTGGACTCCTTGTTCTTCTTTACGCTGAAGATAGTTCTTAATGACTTTCGCTGTATGTTTGGGGTCGTTGTCATACTGCAGAATAAATTTGGGGCCAATCAGATGCCTCCCTGATGTATTGCATGATGGATAAGTATCTGCCTGTACTTCTCAGCATTGAGGAGACCATTAATTCTGACCAAATCCCCAACTCCATTTGCAGAAATGCAGCCCCAAACTTGCAAGGAACCTCCACCATGCTTCACTGTTGCCTGCAGACACTCATTCGGTATGCGCTCTCCAGCCCTTGGCGAACAAACTGCCTTCTGCTACAGCTAAATATTTCAAATTTTGACTCATCAGTCCATAACACCTGCTGCCATTTTTCTGCACCCCAGTTCCTGTGTTTTCGTGCAGAGTTGAGTCGCTTGGCCTTGTTTCCACGTCGGAGGTATGGCTTTTTGGCCGCAAGTCTTCCATGAAAGCCACTTCTGACAAGACTTCTCCGGATAGTAGATGGGTGTACCAGGGTCCCACTGTATTCTGCCAGTTCTGAGCTGATGGCACTGCTGGACATCTTACAATTGCGAAGGGAAGTAAGCATGATGTGTCTTTCATCTGCTGCAGTAAGTTTCCTTGGCCGACCACTCGTCTCGGTCCTCAACTTTGCCTGTTTCTTTGTGCTTCTTCAAAAGAGCTTGGACAGCACATCTGGAAACCCCTGTCTGCCTTGAAATTTCTGCCTGGGAGAGACCTTGCTGATGCAGTATAACTACCTTGTGTCTTGTTGCTGTGCTCAGTCTTGCCATGGTGTATGACTTTTGACAGTAAACTGTCTTCAGCAACCTCACCTTGTTAGCTGAGTTTGGCTGTTCCTCACCCAGTTTTATTCCTCCTACACAGCTGTTTCTGTTTCAGTTAATGATTGTGTTTCAACCTACATATTAAATTGATGATCATTAGCACCTGTTTGGTATAATTGTTTAATCATACACCTGACTATATGCCTACAAAATCCCTGACTTTGTGCAAGTGTACCTAGAAGAATTGATGCTGTTTTGAAGGCAAGGGTGGTCACACCAAATATGGATTTGATTTAGATTTTTCTTCTGTTCACTCACTTTGCATTTAGTTAATTGATAAATATAATCTATTAACATGTCTATTTTTGAAAGCATTCTTACTTTACAGCATTTTTCACACCTGCCTAAAACTTTTGCACAGTACTGTATATATATATATATATATATATATATATATATATATATATATATATATATATATATATATATATATATATAAATATATATATAAATAGATAGATAGATAGATAGATAGATAGATAGATAGATAGATAGATAGATAGAAGAGGTTGAAGGGGGTGTTGGAAAGAGCTCAGAAGATGATATCCCCAGACTTGTACATGCTATGTCAACTGATCTAGAAGCTGTGATGAATCTAGAGCTCATGCTGGAATGGCTTTGTACAAATCAATTGTAGAAAAAACATCAAGCCATACTACTGTATCTGCTTTGATGGTATCAAGCTTCTCATTGAGCTCTTTTCATATGCTCTGATTTCGCCCCTTTAAATGGAAATGGAGTCGCTAATGTCAAATCCTGTTTCCACCATGAAAGAGTAACTAACATCTAGGTGAACGACTATTATTTCCAACATGCAAAGATACAACCTTGTCCTTCAGAATCCTGTTTTGTTTTTTTAGCTGGAAGGGAAACTATTCCCTTGCAGTGCATTTGAGAAGAGGTCAAACAAAACAGGAGTGTATGGGAGATCGTTGATGGTATGTCTGATATGGAGAGCGATGAACATCTTGAATGGCAATGTAATGGGTGTTTGATACGCTGCTGATTGTCTAGGAGGCTCTGGTCCAGGAGTCAATCTCTCAAATCACTGGGGAATTTTCAGCTAGCAGAGAAAATTAGTTTATTTCTCTCAGCAATCAAACCAGAAGAGATTTATGCACCCTGTTGTCCCCAGGCTTTATTGTCACATTTAAATTTGTGTAGTATATTGTAGATGGACTTTGGATTTAAGATTCTTACAGCTGAAACAAGAACCAGTGCTTATACAAATTATAGCACTAAAGGTTTTTGCCATACAAAACTAACCTGATTATTGAAATGGGTTTGAGTGTGACACCTTTAGCTTGGAAAATTCATGTTAGGAAAATTATTGAGGAGATTGTTTTTAAATCTTTATTAATGAAGCGAAGAGTGCTAATTAACCAAGGTTAATTCAATTTTAATTCAATTAAACACCTTATACTAGCACTAGCAATTTTACCACTGCCCTCCTTTCTTCTGTTGAATATATTTTGTTCTTTTCATACTTCAGTTTGAAAAATGCAGATATTTCATATGAGGTACATGAAAAGTTGCTTCTTTCTGGTACCTAATCACTTAATGCCTTGTAGCTCAAACTCTCTGAATTGTTTCTTGCTGGTTTAACACTGCTAGAATTGTTTTATTTCTCACATTTTGCTTGAAAACATGTTCTAAAGGCATTAGTTGATCTTAGCATGTAGAGAGATGAGAATGCCATGTCCTGGCTGACACCTTCTTTGACAGCCTGGAGAAACTGCAACAGAAAGAAAAGGCAGAAATCAGACCTCTTCTATCCCTGCGCTGGGTGAACCATGTCATTTTTAAAAAAAAAAAATTGTGCTCATTTCATGATTTCAAAATTACAAAGCAAAATTGTCATTTGTCAGGATCCCAAGAAATAATTGTGTCAAATAATCCCTGTCTTCCACCCCTGCCTGGGGCAGATCGATAACTTTCCAGAATCTTCTTTAATTAGGGGGCTTAGCAATCTGCCACAGCCTCTTCAATTTAGAGGTCTATCTCTATCCGTTTCTGTACAGTGTCTGCTCAAAAGGAATGATAGGTAAGATGAGTCACAAAGAGGTCAATAGCCCATATCCCAACATCAGTTATTTGATTAGTAAAACTTTATTCCTGATTGTGTTGGACATTATTCACTTACCATACGTGCCTATACTGGTTTTGCTTTAATGATGTACAGTAATACATCCAATTCTTAATCCTTGTCACTAGATTTTCCTTACTGAATAGTGTAGAATGGGCCTTGTGGTTGTTTTGATATGGGTGTTATGTGTTAATTAAATGCTATGGTATTATTAACCATTTTTGTTTATAAACTACTTATTAAATATATAGCATTCATGATTCTGAATCTTGTTGTGAGCATTATTGACCTTTTAAAGCTTTATGAACAGACATAAAATCTATATATACTTCATTTTTTTTTTACTGTCCTTTATATTTTAATGTTTGCAATTATTCTGAGTGGTTCTTATTGCAATTACTCAGATACTGTATTTTTTAAAACATTTTTTGATAAGTCTGCTGTGACTAAGCTGGTCTTCAGTTCAAGCAGTTCCAGTAGCTAAACCAACCAAAGTGTATTTCTGTTAGTAAGCACTGGCACCATGTAGTCTACTGCAGTGTAATGCCAGTAACGCAAAAAATAAACTTCCTCCAAAGACACAAGTCAATGGTGCAGGCAGCGAGAACTGAAGAGCGAGGCTTGATCTGAGGTGACAGTACCTCAATGAGTAAGTAGCGGGGTTCCAAAAAATATAGCGTTATACGTCCCCACGTGTTGCTACAGCTGTTTAAATAATGTACCTGTAATTTCTCTTTTCATTGTTAACATCCTGACAATTTTTTATACTAATAACTTTAGTCTGTTTTTAAAATGGCCGCTCTAGTGCACTGGGGTTTGAGATCTGTTCTCTAAATCAGTGGTTTTCAACCCCGGTCCTGGGGACCCACTGTGTCAGCTGGTTTTCATTGCAACTCTCAATTACTTAACTAGACCCTTAATTGAACTAATAATTTGTGTAATTAGAATTTTTTTCAGCGCGATAACATTTTATAAGTAACCTGAACTCTGCAACTGTTTAAGAGCTGAAAACCATTAAAAACATGACACCACAGCATTAAACAAAAAAAGTAATAGTCAATTAAAAAAAATTGCAATATCATTGGATTAAGTATACATCTTTTACTAGAAAGATGGAATGGAGCTTCATGAAGGGTTAAAAATGGAACCTGTTGCCTTTAATGGAACACTGGGAAGTAGGTTAAACACACAAAAAAAAATCTGCACATAAATTACAAACCTAAATGCAATTTACAGATTGCTGCTGCAGCTAATGTGTCTGTAATGCAGTCGCAAACTGGCTGGCTGCCCCATAAATTCCACTAGATATATTACGTGTCTGAACTGCCCGTTAGCTGCTGTTTGGCCTCCTCTAAAGCTGGTGGTCGGGGGTCTATTCAGGGGAAAATAGATATATACTGTATGGCGAACAAGTTGCCAGCAGGAGCCACCTTCTTTTGGTTCGGCCATCCTTTCCCAGCCCCCCTCATTTCCAGCCTGACAATAGGATTAATTGCACAAACATTCTGCTCCTCAATAGGTCCCCCTCCCCTTCTGCCAAAAAAAGGAGATGTCACTCGCTGCCACTTTAATTGGCTTTCTTTATCTCCCAGAGACAGAGGCTCCCCTCTGTCTCCAGGCAGACGGCGCTGCACGACAACCATAAAAATCGCCCCCCAATGGCTGAGGGATGAATGAGGTAGGAAAGTACAATGACCTGTCCGTGAGAGGACCATATTTACTCCCTTACCCCTCCTCTTCAAGTGGTAGAGAGACCTTGTAATTTACAGGGCACAGCAGGGGTGCAATGGTTCAGGAAATCCACCTCACAGTCCTGGAAAGAACCTTGTAAGATCATTGTAAAACTCCTTGACTGCCTTCTACAGCCTCAGGACTCTATAGGAAGGCTGATAAAGGTGTGGTTCACATTATGGCAATAGGCATTGGTATGGTAGTAATGGGTTAGGGCTGATTTAAAGGACAGTGGAATTTTTATGGGAACCACAGCTTCCCCAAAGGTGATGTAATCCCAAAACCAGCTCCTCTTTAAATAGATTATATAGGTGTTTAAATAATCACAGATAAAGCAGGTGACCACCAGCAGCTGATGACTGGTGTGTTTGTCAGTGTTCTGAACCAGAAGCCAATAACATTATTGCAATTGGTGCTGAAGTTATTCTAGATATATTAAAACCTGCAATCAGATAGTTAGGCCTTTTGTAATGTCAGTTACCAGTTGATTCAGAATCATGAATGCTATATATTTCATAAACAAAAATGGTTAACAATACCATATCATGATTATTTAATTGCATAACACCCATATCAAAACAACCACAAGGCTTTCTGGGTGCTAAAGAACTGTTGTTTATTTTGAAATAATTAATCCATGTGTATTATTGCATTGGGTATTTAAAAACAACCTGGCTTCATTATTCATTAAAATAACTAAACATTTTCTTTCTCACTTAACACGCTGCTAAAACAAAATACCTAGTACTGCTTTTCTACAGTATCATCAGACTTCCAGACGTTAGGCTTGGAACTTTGAAAAATGTAACACTTGCGCCTTTAAGGAGCATTGAAAAGTGAATAGTTAATAGTTGATACTACCCCTAAAACTTATCTAGTTAGCATTATCAACAAAGTTGCACTTAAAAATTTTAAATTGTTGTAGAGTACTATATTACCATTACCAAAGCTCCAAATCAGGTAGTTCACAATGGAAACAGAACCATAACCTATCTGAAAACAAAAATCTGAGCCATTTACTGCAGAACTAGCCAGCTAATCTGAAGATGAGAAAATCATGTTGCATCTATGCAGCTTCCACAGTAGCTTGGAACCCTTGACTGGTCAGTCTGTAAGCATGGTGTTTCTAACTTTAGCGTTCTGTTTATCACATACATTCATTAGCCAGTACATTTGTCTACTATTTTTTTTCTTTTATAAGCACTACAGCAAAGTCTCAGTTAATGTGTCCGGTAAGATTTGGATACATTCATTGAAATTGCATTCTACTACCTATAATGTTTTTTTTTTTATTTTTTTGATTGAGTTTTAACTAATGAACCTTTAATTTAGTGAAATTAAATACACTTGGAAGAACCACAGAAAATAGTTTTTTTTTTAGCAGTACACACTCACACACACAGACACTAGTTATCGCCTGTCACTTCTCTCAGTGTGCCCTCAGTTAAAAACATTTTTAAACAATTACCTAACGTCAGGAGTGGAATCGTCTCAAGCAGCCCAGCAGGCAGTGTGAACCTACACCCTCCCACCCCTCAAAACCAGCCATTAATGCAGACCTCATCACTCATGCTTTCCCCCTCCCATGGTGCTTTGTTCACCCTAAAGCTCCTTTCTGTGGTCCCTAACCTGCCCTTCTATATGGTATCACAGAGCCAGAACTGAACCCCGCGTCAAGCCCTGGACAAAACAACCCCCCTTTACACCCCTGCTCTGCATAGCAACTGCGGCAGCGGCATTCAGCATGAGTGTTAGGAGGGGAAAAAACACAAGAAGAAACTCACAAGCCATTTAAAAAGAGACAAATGGAAATTGTTGTGGACGCAGTTGGTGGTGCTGGGGGAGTTCTTTCAGGGTGAAGGAGCCACTCTGGATATGTCAGCCATGCTTAAAACAAAAGTCAGGAATGAGCTGGCAGAAAGGACCAAAGACAAAAGTTGTACTTTAATTTTCTCCCCTTCTCCCCTGGGGTACATAAAAGACGGGTGTGGTTTTGTACTGTACAAGAGGTAATGAGTTTGCTTTTTTTTTTAGCGCAGCAAAAGCATTTTCCTTTTACGACCATTTCAGTGCAAACAGGACGACCATTGGGGTGAATTTGTGATACAATAGGTTCTTAAGACTATCTAGGTACAGTACAAGTCAATAGGTCAGTCTATTAATCAATCAAATTAACTACTTCTTTACACCAGGTTCATATGAAGAAATGTCTGTTGACCTCTTCCAAATTTAAGTTTATTTGAAGTTAATTAAGATATTTTGTACTTTGTTACCAGTAATGTGGTGAAAACAGTAAAAGCTACTGTACATTCATCTAACAAAACAGCAGAGATCAGCTTAGCCCAAGATGATGGTTCCAACAACTAGTCCAAAACAGGCTGACATGCATAACCTGTCACAGCTACAGCTTGTTACCACAGTGAGTGACTATTAACAGTACTGTTTGAAGCACAACACTGTATGGAGCCCAGAACAGGAACATACACAAGAAACTGGAAATCAAATTGAAAGTTCCTAAAGAAAGCTTGAATAAATAATTGAAAGTATAATGGAGCAGAGGCAGTCTTAAATACTGTGGCATGAAAGGAGTGTGGGAGAAAAAACAAAGCTTAACCATCCACTAGCCAAACTCAACCATGCATGTATATTACAGGGCATTGGAATCAGAAACCAATATGACATACAGAAATCCAAACTTGTTGTATTTTTTTAATTCAGACCTTAACTTCATAAAGCACGAGCTGGGCTGGACTGAAGCACAAGCAGACTTACCCAAGAAGTAAAAACAGCAAGTGGCAGTGCTTGTATTTGGACTCAGGATACACAGGATCAGAGTCCTTAGCTCTAACCAAATGCTCTACACTAAAATATGAAACTCTTTTCACAGAGATGTAACTATTTAATTCATTATTTATTTTTTTAATAAAGGACCTGTAGTGTTTAAACTTTTCAGCACTACACAACTAACAGAAAGAGATCAGTATAGTTATGATGTATCAGACACAACGATTAGACTATTGACCAACTACATGATTGCTGTGTTTTCTTTAAAAGATTTACAAACTTATAGCTGCAACAGCTGCAACAATAATACAAACTTATAGCTGCAACAGTCACAGGTTTGTTTTCAAACTTGGGGCCTTATGGTTTTTGGTCCTTTTTGTTTGTGAATCAAAGGGGGAAAATGGGCTCTTTCTGTTGAAGTTTCTTTCTTTACATACCTGTTTTGTAAACTTTGAACACTTTACAATGAGAAACAGGGCATGTGGGGGATGCTAAAGTTCTACAAGACCCGGTACCTGATTCCGTTCAGAGAATATGATAGGAACCCTAGACCTCTCCCCTTGCAGATAATTGCCACATTGCGTGTGACAGCCCTAATTAATTGTCCGAGTCGGTGTCGTGGCGCGCTTGTGCCCACGTGCGTGAGGAGAGCTGGTCGTTTGCCAGCTGTCGCAGTGCTGAGCCTTGCAGGCCCCTGGAGGAGGGGACCCCCTGCTGGAGGACGAGTCCCTGTCGTTGCACTGCCGCCTACCACTGGGGGGGCACCGGCGCTCAGCCTCCGCTGATGAATGACTGTCACCACGGCCGGCACCAAACTGCCGCGAGGATGATGGATGATGGGCCTTTCTCCTCCCGAGTCATACATACACACACAAAAAGAGAAATGAATGCGTGAGTCAATGAATGGAAGAAAAGAAAGCATAGAAAACAGGTCAATATGTCTTGTTAGTAAAAGTGCCCCCTCCTCAGCACAATAGAGAACAAACACAAATGATAGGTACTTAGGCAAACCACTCCACGTCAGATATTTCTGAAGTAATAAACGGCACCCTGCTAGAATGGACTACCCACATCATCCAAAACAAATGTGGATTTTCTTGCAGTTCAGAGGAAGAACAATCATTTCTTTATGCAGGTTGCTCTTTTATAGTCCTCTCAATAAAGTTTTTTGTTTGTTTTCCAGTACAAATACAAAAAAAAATCATGTTAAACAATGAGACATACAGTAGACCCTCTCCATTTAGTGATTTGTTTGGAATCCTGATGGTGATTTGTTTAGTTTCTGATGATATTCATTTTATCAAAGCATAATAAACAGTTAAAAAAATTCAGTTTGAAGAAGTTCAGAATACCAATCCGGATTAGTGTGATTCGACTGCATTTTCAAAGCGTTCATTCTAGTATTTACCCAGTCCTTTGTTCCCTAAACTGTTGAGCCAAATTAAAAAAAAAAGAAAAGGCAAACTACTAGTAACTGTATGTGTACACTTGTCACAACAATGTTAAAAAAAGGATGAGAGGGCATTTGGATGGTGCACATGTGTGTGTGTGTGGCACTGTCTTCATGATTATGTTCTCTGCCCAATATGACAAGGAAATACACAGAGAAAAATGTCAGATTATTCAGCTTGCACAAAAGATTGGTAAAACCTAAGCAAATTCTAATTTCTTAAATGTATAGGTTAATCTTTAAATTTGTTATAAGATGCTGAGATTTTCAGGGTCAAAATATAAATATCAAAAGGTCATTATCTTAATTTTTCATCAAAATAGGATTCTTTTCAAAATCAAGTCTCTGGCTCAAATGTTCTCCACAGATACAGTTATATGAATATCAGTGGGTCTGGACTTTGGAGCAGACCTTCTGTAATAAAGCTACGATTTGAAATGTGGAGTCTTCTAATACAGTACCCCAGATAATGTGTTTCATTGAAATCTGAGATGGTGCAATGTTTATGTCCTAATTTGTTACAGAATGACCCAAAGATGTTCCAGTTTAGGTCGGAACACTTTTTATATTATCAAAGAAGACAGACAGACTAAATATTAAAAAAAAAAATCAGTTCAACTCCATGTACATGTAAATAATATTCAAAGTAATTTCAAACAAATATATAAAAAACATTTTTGGACAACAGCAGTGTCTCATAGCTGGCCACCAGAAAAATCCTGATAGGAAAAGGAGTGCAGACTTTATTTATTTATTTACTTATTTAAGTATATTGTGCCACCTTGTGGTACAATCAAATACCACTTTATTTTCAAAGATGTTCACATGGGCATGGTTTACATGCAGTTTAGAAATGATCTATTAATTGTCTTAATATGATGCTGCGTGTAAATGCCACACACAATTGGAAGTGTACAGCTAAAATATGGTATGGCTAACGGGTGGAAATCCCCTTAAAGTTAAAAATATGGGCAAATTAAAAAAAATTATTTTTATTAATAATAGGCTCATTTGAATATTGATTAAGAAAGTCGCTCTCTCTAAAAATAAAACTATACATGAGAAGCACTAGAAGTCTGCATTGACTTACAGGTCCATCTTTTCATAGCACTAAATGCAAACAAGAATGCAACTGCATATGAGGGTAGGGGACAACATGTATTCTTAATTAAAGGACTATAATGCATTGTGCACAATTGCTCTTAAATCAGAATCACATTGGGAAGCCATTAACCCCTACCTCCACAGAAAACAGGGGCTCCCCCTGATGTTATGATCTGAGCAGGGAGTGGCATGTCAGTTTAAGAAGCACACCATGCTGCTGTGATGGGAGAACAATAAGCATGCAGCTGCGCTGAAGGGCTGTGCACCAGCTGCAGACTCAGAACGTACGCTTCCTAACAAGGGTCACTTACACTACATTTCCAGGTTCTGATTATTTCCTGCCATGTTCTAATCTGAGTGTTTATAATCATGGTGCTGGCATGACTGTGTAGGGGTGATCTATTTCTAATTTAATCAGAAGTAACAATAAGAAAGTAAGTTAAGTAAAAGATTTGGTTAAGGCCCTAAATGGAAAAAGACAGATATAGAGGTAGTTACATTATTAAAAATCTAAACTAAAACCTATGATGCTCATTATGTCTCTTCAGTCCAGTCCAGTTTTAATGATGTTCTTAATGATTCTAATACACATTTCCATGCCTTGTACTGTTTAGGACCTGGTTGGAACAGAGCCCTGGACTGCAGAAGACTGATCAGAGCAGGTAAAGATACAATATGAGAACAGATTGGCTTGTTGCACCCCCTCCTGGAGAAATCGAGTAAAATCATAAGACTCAGAATCAGACGACTCTCTCTTTCGATGATGATGATCTTCTTATTCTTGTCATCCGATCTGAAGAAAAGCATTTAGTAACAAGCATTGTTGCAAAGGAGGTAACGTATGTAAACAAGTAAGAAATAAAAACAAACATCAAAATGTTAAGCATTAACGGTGTGGCGTGGTTTTAAAAAGAAATATGAGGCTTTATTTAAGTTTTAAATAATGATTGTGGAGAATGTTTTGGGAAACTGTAATATATGAACATGAATCAATATATGGGGTTTGTTGAGGAACTTCATATAAAAAAGAAAGCATCCCCAGGTGTGTCGTTTAAGGGGATTTGATGTTTTGTAAACAGAGTAAAATACTGTACATATGTGAAAAAGATCTGACATTTCATTTTAACTTAATGGGGGAAGGGGACCGCTAGATTTTGCCCAAAGAGTTTCTGTAAACTTAATAGTTGGTTTATGAGATATTAGCAGTTGAAGTATATCCAGCAGCTCACAAAGAAGCCTAATTATTCAAAGTTCCAGTTTCCATGGAGGGTTGATTTCAAGTTAAGTGAAGAGGAGTGTGCAAGTTTGGGGAAAAAGCTTGTGAGAATGCAGTTTTTGGCCAAATAAAACGACCACAGAGCTAGACAGGGCGAATCCCAATTTCACATGTTTTGAGGGTAAAATGTGAAGTCCACACCCACTTTTTCATGGACACAACAATTTCATGTGAATGTTAATTAACTCGTGTTATTTCCTTAAATGCCAACACTACAAAATTCTTAAGGAACGGCCTTAAGTTGACAGAGGCTCCAAAATGGCAGTGAGTAAGTTGATGTTGATGTTGCGGGTAAACCAATTTTTTTAATTTATGTGGCACAATACTGATCACACCATGGATCTAAACAGGTTTCTAGAGTTGTTCAAAAAACCTGGATTTCATAAGTTTGGTATTTGAATAAGATGGTTTACAAAAATGTTTCAAAAACTGCATTCTGCATTCCGTGAGTGTCAAATTCTCTCATGCAAATTGTTCTATGCTTGGAAAACAAACTTTCAGGGAAGTTTCTGTTAAATTTCATTTGGCCCTCTGCATGGCTTATTTAAATATCAACCTCGTCTTTCACTTCATTTGCGTGACATCTCGAGAAAAGGGGGCATTCCTGAGGAAAAAGTGCTTTGCATGGAAAAACTGGATGGTGCAGGATAAATCTTTATTTGGCTTAACCTAAATGTCTCAAGTGAAAAAAACGCTTCTGTGTTGTACAAGTCTATCTTACCTTTGGCTTTCCGACTCTCTGACATCTAGTTCCCTCTTGTGACTAGAAGACTATTGGCTGCCTTCTACTTACTGATGCTGTAAAATAAAATTAAAATAAAATAATAAAATAAAATGTAATGTTTTTTCAATTTCAGGATCCATCATTCATACAAAGACAGTAAATATGGTATAACTCAAACACTAATGGCTGGTTACACAGCCTGATAAGCACTAATCTAGGGACGACCCAATGTAACTAAGTAAGGTAGTCCCAGATAAGCAGTAATCAGAATCTATGAAACGAGATATAAATCAGAAGACACTCAGTTAAAATCAACTTTTGACTGGCTTAGATAATGTTTTGGGTCATTGAGTAATTTACTCTCTAATTTAAAGACTCATAAGTAAAAATGTATTTTGGGTGTGTAACATACAACATTGCCTTGAAGTCACGAGTACTTTTAATAAATACTTTACATACTTCAATGCTAATTTATGGGGTATGCACTAACTACAGCCTCACATTTTAATTGTAATGTTACTTTGAACTACTATAAAAAAATGGTCTACTAATTAAAACTTCTCTTTCCTTATTTTCCACCTGAAAAAAATCTAACAATGTCTTTTTCGGAGACTTTTAGTCCTGCCGTAGCGTTAATACCTGTGATCAAAATTGGCCCCTAAATGTGATTCTCCTAAGCGAACCGACACTGTTTCAATTTAACAGGAATTTAAATTTATATATACAGTAAGCTACATGCCTGCTTGTATATGCAAATTAAACAAAATTTAAAATAATAAAAACTTTAATATGTGAATAATATATTAAATACTTAAAAATAATACATATAGGGCTGGTTTCATGCTCTGATTAGTACCAATCTTGGATTATTTTACCTAAAATCTAGGTGAGTGTTTTCTATAAAAATGATCACTTAAAAGTGAAATCCATCCATCTCTTTTTTGAAATTCATAATGTTAAAGATTATGTTGCAATTATGTTAAAAAGATATTAAGGGAATATGTACAACACAGCAGTAACAACAGTCAGTGTTGCAAATATAAAAGCCTGTTCAGGAACACAAAGATTCACATACAAGGAGAGGTCCTGAAAATGTCTTCATACAGTATAAATATAATAAAAATATACTTGCTGTGAAGATAGATAACCCAAGCTTGGCAGCCTCCTTGTCCTGTTTAGATAGCACCACTGCTTGTACTGGATCCAAGAAAAAAGGAAACGTTAAGGCAAATACTGGATGCTAACCTTGTTCCAGAGGCAGATATTGTTCCAGATTTGTGTTTATAAATGTAGCATCGAACAATCATGCCCATGAAGTGAGTGTCTCATAGTGTTACAGAACACCCTGTATTGTTTACAACAAAATCATTGCTTTACCATTTATGTATCCAATATATTTACCTTAATCCAACTGTTTTGATATTTTAATTCACACATCATAAATCAGCTTGAAATAAAACTGAGCACATCACTTAAATAAGACACACAGCAGCGTTTACCCACTAGATATCACTGCCTGTATAGTGTTATGTGTGAAAGGCTGTACTTTTTGAATCGGGAGCGTTCAGCATGTGAAAGAGGATTTGTTTTATAAGCATCACAGTCTTACCATCTATGCGATCACCTGCATCATAAAACTGTGAGTGAAATTAATGACCATTGTAGGGAAGGGAAAAAGACTAAAGAGTAAATTATCTGCACACATCATAATGCTCATAAAAACAAACCCTCGGATGCACCGGAGTGAAAGCAAAGTGTTTTTGGTTTTAATCCTGGACACATTTCTTTCCAGCAATACTGTGCGATATTAGTGCTATATTAGGTCATTCTAGACAATAAAAGAAACCCTGAAAATAATAAATTAGCTTTTATCCCAGGTCTAATTTACAGATATGGATTTAAACAATAAGTAAATAAAACCGCTTGAGGAGAGAGGAGTCCTGCAGTGACCTGGAGCTCCTGAAGCCTGAAACGCGGTCCACACGCTTCGACGAACCCTCCGCTCCCTTGCGTCTGCCAGGTCCTGGGAACAGGTAGAAAGAATAGTGGATCAGCATTCCACCAAGGGGAAGCGTTTTTTTATGAAACTCATAAACTGAAAAGCTCTTATGCACAAGAGGTATTACAAACAAAACATTTATAGGCCCTTTCTCGCCCGATCATGGCTATAGTAAAGCACGGTGCACACATGTGTCAAGAGTGCTTCCCTTTATAACTCGGCATGCACACCTCAATCCTGACCTGACCCCCTACCTACCATCATTCAGCCCTGGGCATCTCTCAAGCGGACTACCTTTTCTACCAAATTGTGTGGAATTTTTGTTATGAGGACAAATATAACAACAAGAAGAGGCTATTCAGTCCTTCAGTGCCTGTCCATTTTGTAATAGCTGATTGATCCCAAGTCTGATCTTAAAGAATACAATTGATTCAACATCCATAATGTGGCTTGATAACCTATTCTGTTCCTTTAATCCCTGGGATTAATCTGGTTACAAACTCCACAATGAGGTTGAGACCACTGAACTCTTTTTGCTTGTGGGATTGTAGAATTTTTAGGTGACTATCCATGTTTATTAAAGGCACTGGGGAAAAAAGTATTTATTTAGCTGGCATAGTATGTGGAGTGGCAATGTTGCAAGGGTGCTTTAGGGGTTGAGAGGGTAGTTCATGTTTATGTGAATGGTCTTAAGCATAGCTGAACAATTTAATAGGGGTTAACATGAGGTAGTGAAATGTGCGTACCTTGAATGAACAATCCCTATACACCAACTGCTTAGCCATACTTATCTCCATAACATATTCGAAAATGACAATGGTGTTCCTACCCATTGGCAAATCTGTTAAGACGCAGCCCAAATTTACTACCCTCAATTTGAGGAAAAAATAAAACATCAAATAAATATGCATTTACATAGATACAACCTCAATTACGCTGTTGTATTGTACAAAACTGACACGAAACAGTGTTGCTGTAGATTAACCACAGAGCTTGTTTATTGTTCTGTGCACTGTATAATACTTAAGGTGGCATCTCTGTCGTACACACACCACCACTCACTTACAGCATCACACATCCTGGCAACAGCAAGTACGACACATCACTCCACGGCATCAGGCAACATGTAACCCAGCAACCACAACAACAGTGAACATTGCTTGGCATGTCAAAAAATACGGGGTCTGATCAGCATTTCCGATCTCTCCAAGCTGGTACTGTTAGAAATGCTGTAATTGTAAACGTTTCTCTTGGAATTCCTCAGAAAGCTTGGTTTGTCTTTTCTCGGCAGTCAGTCAAGTTGCTGCTTGTGTACTCAGGTAGTCACGTCTTTTGTTGCCGATTTCACTATGCTGTACTCGAATTTAAGACGCAGGCTATTTTTGAGAGGCAAAAAATTGTTAAAAAATTCAATGGAATATGGTAATTCATTATATAGTGAACTTTGAAAAAAGCTGGAGTGTGAATGGACAAAATTACAAGACCAGATTGTGACCTTGTATCCATTGTGTTATATTTTTTTAGTACTGTACTACGAAGTGGGCTGAGACCATTGGAAGTCATTTTACATAGGCATTCCCAGCAAACCGACTGAAATTACTTAAAACTACAGATGTGGAGTCCTGTGTGTTTAAGAACTGTCAACATCTTACGTTGCATGCTTAACTCTTTGGTTAGGCCTGTAGGCTGTTGTGTCTGGAAAAAGAAAGAAATCAGAAGAGAATTCAGAAAAACATACACAGTGATTAAAAAATAAAAAAAAAACTTTCAGAACACTTCTTTGACATACTTGTATGGTTCTCTTTCTTACATCTGTTTAATTTCAGTTTTGTTATCTCTGTTGCTCTTTTTTATTTTTTACCTAAGCCCCTTTCACACTGGCATGCTCTACCCAGGTCTGAACCTACCCGGGTCAGGACCCGGTGTCATGCGGGTCGGTTACATGATTTCACACTGCTTTTGATAAAGCAGGGTTGACCTGGGTGACAGACGCAAGTGCACAATGTGCGTATCAATGCCCAGGAAGCAGCTTGTTACGGCCGCTTCCATCCAAGCTTCTCTGGATTGAATAGTCGGCCCAAATGTTGATTTGAGAAAATGTTTCTTCATCCCTGCTGCAATCTGGCTCAGGTGTGTCTCAATCAACAAAAATATGGCTAAACAGAATAAACAGAAATGTTCCTTGCGGAAGTAAAACCTTCACGCAGGAGTGGCTGTTATTTCGTAGGCTTACAAACAGCCGTCATGCATTTTGTCTCGCTCAACCCGGGTCAAAGTGTGACGACCCACTTCCTGAGGTGGGTAGCTGTGACCCGGGTCAACCCGGGTACGACCCAGGTACGTGGTTTCACACGACGCAGGACTGTGACTCGGGTAGCCGGGATCCGGGTAGGAGTGCCAGTGTGAAAGGGGCGCCACATGGTTTTGTGCCACTACAGCAGACATCCCAGTATCCCCTTGGCACATCCTCCCCAGCATCTCACATAATGAACCTTTACATCACATATGTATTCTGAAAGTGGTAAGAGATATGCAGCTGTAACCAAGACTGAATTTACACTGAATCCTTTGCCAAGAGCATGGTTATTGTCATCAAGTCTGTGAAACTGTGTGCTATTGTGATATTCAGCATACTAGTGATTCCAATCCAACTACTGAATCAGTTACACTGCAGTAAGGTTGCTTGTTTTCAGTACTTCCTACAGTGTTAAATGCCCCTACAACCAGTCATTTGAAGGTAGGTAACATTTTGGGGGAGCACTGCTGTTGTGAGACAACTTTCTTTATAAAATAATTTTCATATACAGTACTGACACAAATTATGAATAATTATTTACATAACGACTATAACGGGATATTTGTTTTCCTTACTCAGACCCCTTACTAAATAACTTGGTGGCTCTCAATAGATAATTGTCACCATTTAAAAAAAAATATATATTCAAAAGATTTTAAGGAGCAGTCTTTCCCACACTTATAGTGGTACCCCCAAATATCATTTGAGTCAGTACTGAATTTTAAAAGGGGGCGATAAAATGTTCAGGGATACAATAATATTTAGTACTGTGTAATTAAGGTGTCTGTAAGTTATCTGTAAGTAATTGTTCTGTTTCAAGGCTGGTGAAACCATAATTTGTTATAACTGTCAGTGTACAGC
>CM060249.1:81271754-81351754 GCA_030684275.1 Acipenser oxyrinchus oxyrinchus
ACGAAAATATACCATGGTTTTACTATAGTACAAAACCATAGTTTATGGTTTATGGTTTTTAGCGGAAACTGTGGTTTTACTATAGTAATTATTAAGGTAATTTGCACTGTTGTATATACTATGGTTATACCATGGTTTGCACTGTAGTATGTACTATGGTTATACCATGGTTTGCACTGTAGTATGTACTATGGTTATACCATGGTTTGCTCTGTAGTATGTACTATGGTTATACCATGGTTTGCACTGAAGTATGTACTATGGTTATACCATGGTTTGCTCTGTAGTATGTACTATGGTTATACCGTGGTTTGCTCTGTAGTATGTACTATGGTTATACCATGGTTTGCTCTGTAGTATGTACTATGGTTATACCATGGTTTGCTCTGTAGTATGTACTATGGTTATACCATGGTTTGCTCTGTAGTATGTACTATGGTTATACCGTGGTTTGCTCTGTAGTATGTACTATGGTTATACCATGGTTTGCTCTGTAGTATGTACTATGGTTATACCATGGTTTGCTCTGTAGTATGTACTATGGTTATACCGTGGTACATACTACAGTGATGACGGTGCAAACCATGGTATAACCGCAGTACATACTACAATGTACAGTAGAAACCACGGAACACTACCTACAGCAGATTTGTTACAAGCTACAAAAAGAAGATCAAAGCAAGAATTTTTCATAAGAAAATTTATTACACAAATCAAGAAATTTTCTTACTATAAGTTGACTTATAGGACATTTGTCAAACTTCTAACTTAAACAACCATTGAGAAATGCAGCCCTTGATACGAGCTAAGACAATTATAAAATCTCTTAATATAAAGAACATTTGTCAAACATCTAACTTAAAGGGGAACTTAAGTTGTTTTTTTGTGTGTTATATGTTCCCATATGTTGCTAGAACTGTTTAAATAAGGTGTGTGTATTGCTTTTATTATTATTATTTTTTGACATCCAGGCCACTTTTTTACACTATTAAATTGCAGTCCACAGTGCTCTTTTTCCAAGACGGCTTCACATGTACCCTTCAGAAGAACATTTCTGAAGTTCTTCTGAAGGGTGAAGCTATTTTGGAAGCAGAGCACTGTAGACTTAAATAGTGTAAAAAAGTGGACAGTATGTAAAAAAAAAACTAGCAATACACACACCTTATTTAAACAGTTGTAGCAACATATGGGAACATGTAACACACAGAAAAAACAACTTAAGTTCCCCTTTAAACAACCATTGAGAAATGAGCTAAAACAATTTGAAATTCTCTGAATATAAAGAACATTTGTCAAACATCTAACTTAAACAACCATTGAGAAATGTGGCACTTGATATGAGCCAAGACAAAATGTGTAGTTATTTTTATGCAACCTCACTTGTTACTTCAGTGCTGGAAGAGAAACACAATAATAAGACACTTTTAAAAAGAATTGCCACATCTTGGAAAAACATTACGTAAATAAAATTAAAAACTCAGGTATCTTCTTCTACCAGGTAATAAACCATTTTCCTAAAGTTAATTCCTTTATAAAAATCATTGTGATGGTAAACATCACATGGCCTTTACATGCCTATCACCAATGAAGGAGAGCACTGCAACAAATAAGAGAGTAAAATAAAATACTTGCCTGTTTGAAGAATCCATGTAAGCAGCATAAGTAGATTACCAATTAAAAAAAGGGAAAAGCAAATTAGTAAAAATTATCATTTGTTTTATATAATTGTTATGTTTGATGACTTGTGTTTTGCAAGTTACTAATAAATGATTTATTTTTCCAAAGAAGTTGAATTCCACATGTTGGAGTGTTCTTATGATTATTCTTATGATTATTGTCCAAGGCAGGGGTAGTCAATTACCGGACTTTGTAATCCATTGCAATATTAGGGCTCAATTTGTTTAATTGTTTGATCAGTTGATAATTCATTCAATGACATAATTAAGCAGACCTGCGCTGGAATGCATTGGAAGGTCTGGTAATGGACTACCCCTGGTCTAAGGAGCCCTAGTTGACCTAAGGCCCTGTGACAATCACACAAATACAATGTGTCAGTTCACCCTGTTAAAGGTTTCTTGTAGAGCTTACTTTGATTGTTTAGCTTATTACGTGCTGCTCCCTTCAGCTCCTTCAGTGGCACAGTTGGAAATTTGCTCAGGGTATAAGCTATAAAATAACAGAAATGTACATTTAGATTGTTTTTACCATGCATCAGAATCATGTTGTCCAGAGATAGGAACCATTCATTTATAAATTGCATGAATAACAGGACACTGCATATCATTAAAATGGACTATTTTTTAAGTGGTTGATACTTTCCAGTAAAACAAGAGCTCCGGAAAAGGAGCTGACTGATGAGAATATGAACCCCATATGACTGCTGTGTTAACATTGGTGGTAGCCTTTATTGCATTTAATAAATGATCCACACAATATTACTAATGCATCACACAAGCAAATGTTATCTTGACTCATAGAATTAAATGGCAAGTCACACAATGAGGCACCCAAAACCTAATAAATAATGTGACACATGTACCTACCAAAAATAGCATTGACCTTCTTGGTGTTGAGGGGTGGCTTTACCACTTCCTTTGAACTGGCTCTTTGGCCAGTTAAGGAGTGAGTGGCCAACTCATCGTGGCTAAAAACAACGGCGAGAAGATCACAGACCAGCTTTGTTGGTTAACTGTGGTTGCACCTCCGCAACAGAGTATGGTTGACCTTGACACCCTCACCAATCAACACCTGTAATTCAAGAAAGTAAATGTAATAATGTAAGTGTAATAATCCAAGAGCATTAGAGACATTTCCTCCTTGCCCCAAAAAGGGCCTCTTCTTATTAATATTGTGAACAAATTAATATTGTGAACAAATGTAGTATTCGCAAGAAGGTTTATATAATAACAATATTTGAAAATTACAATGAGCTAGTGACAAAATATCTAAGTATATTAATCCGTTACCAGTTATTACAATATATGATCACTCACGGTTTCATTAGAACTGTCAGAATCTAATGAGCTTGATTCAAAAGACGAGGCTGAAGGGGAAGCTGTTGCAGATGGGATAGGACGTCTTGGCGATGTCAAGTTTTGTGGACAAAGCTGTCCACTCAGGGAATGCCTCAACTCTCCTAGGCTTTGCAAATCTATAATACAAACAGCAGAGGGTAAAGCATTGTCATCAGCCATCTCCTGAATGACAACATTTTTTAATACTTGTGATCTGTTATAATTTGACAAAACTGTTGCATGGTTTTTCACTACATAATCAATTACTACAACTCCCTTGAATACTGGTAGCTCAGAATATGTCTCGGTGCTCTAGCAGCAAACCACAAGGATACACTTTACTCAAAATAAAATGGAGAAGCTTACCATTCATGGCACCTATCTGATTAGACAATTATTTCTTGTCTTCCTCGAGTTCCTCAATTTTATTTTTTAAGTGCAGTGCACTTAGAACAGAACTGCTCTTTGTCAGCCTAAAGAATGAATTTAATCCAATCAAGTATTAGAATTTACAAGTTCAGTTTTTAATTTCTTAATAACAATCTCGAGCCAACTAAACATAGAGGGCCCATGTGATAAGTGTTATAAATTTTAAGAAAATAAGATATCCAGTGGTCCAGTGGTTAAAGGCAAGGACTTGTAACCACAAGGTCCCCGGTTCAAATTCCACCTCAGCCACTGACTCATTGTGTGACCCTGAGCAAGTCACTTAACCTCCTTGTGCTCTGTGTTTCGGGTGAGACGTAATTGTAAGTGACTCTGCAGCTGATGCATAGTTCACACACCCTAGTCTCTGTAAGTCGCCTTGGATAAAGGCGTCTGCTAAATAAACAAATAATAATATCTCATGTCTGAAAAAATAGTTATATTCAGCATACCTGATAATCTCTTGATGCAGACTGGTCATCATAATTCAATTTGCTGTCCTAAGGAGATAAAACAACAATATGTTATGTCTTGAACATTTGACAGTAAAGTATAACTGTAATTCAAATATTTAATGTTAGCTTACTGGGAATTGTTCCTTTCTCCTTGCCAGCAACTTGAAACAAGATTGGTACTAGAAGTACCACCTTTTTTTTGAACCTATAAAAACAGTAAATGTATTATCTGAGAAAGGAAAGTACAGTACAGCATGTTAAATAACATGATATGGATTCCAAATAGTAATGCCAATGTCCATGTTTTGGATTAGTCAATGAGGTGGTAGAATTTATGAAACATGCAGTATCCAAGGTACAATTTTATGTGACATACCAATGAAATTACAGCAATGTATAGGACATATTGGCCTATTACCTTTTTTTTTTCTTAGATACAATCTGCTGATCAGCAGACTCATCTTCAGAAGAGAATTGTGCAATCTTCCTCTTCCTCATTCCTCGACCGCATTCCTGACTCCGACTCGATATCTTTGCCAGCTACTAAACTGTCTCTTTTTGGTTGAGGAGCTGCTCATTATCTTAAACAAGAAACAATGGGTTAGACATCTAAGCCTACCCTTGACAAGAATCAATGAATTAGGTTAAAGCCCTTCTGCAATTGCTGTCCCCCACTTATCAAAACATCCAAACAAACTCATTAAAACAATACAGCCACTTTCTTTTCTACAGGTCCTACTGAAACCACGAAAGACTGCTACCTTGTATGTAAAGTTATTCACCTTCTAGTGATGGTCAATATTACTAATCAGATTCAACAACTCTTGCATAAACTTTCTGAGGGTTTTTTAATATTATTAATGCCACAATAATAAATGGGCTATGGACACTAGCTAGAGAAAGATGTTCCCTTACAAAAAAAAAGTATGCTTTCAGTATACTTGTGCCAAAATAGGATAGTTTTAGTATAGTTTAGCATATTATTAGTATACTAAAACTATCCTATTTTGGCACAAGCACAGGGTTTAGTTGCTTATACGTAAAATCTAAATCTAAAGTAAAAATACTAAATGTACTGTATACAAAATCATAATAATAATGGATTCCCTTAAGGATAATGTTTCACAAAAACATGGAAGCAATTATAATTATAATATAAAACTCTCACTATTTTAAGTGCAAAAATAAACATAATATTTTAAAACATTTTAAGTAGAAAATATTTACTTAACTCTTCTTACCGTCTTCAGTTCAAAACAGTACCACCCGAGTGCGATCTTAAATTAAGTGCAGACCAGGGAAACCTTAATCTTAGCAAAGATGACAGAGGGGATAGTATTCTAATGTGGTATATATAGCTACAGAGTTCTGCTACGTGACGACAGTACTGAAAAGTGGGAATAGCCTGCACAAACGGAGCTACGATTTTTAAATCGATTTTAAATAAATAATAATAAAAAAGAATCACCATAGGCGACAGTTGCTTTAACTGTATACAGCAGAACATAATTTGTCAGTAATCCTACAACCACACAGTTATGCAAGTTGTGCTGTAAGTCATATACTAGTCAAGCACATAAGTCCCCCGTTTGTTTACTGACGTTTATTTTCATTGTCCATGGACTGGAGCGCATACTATTCTCTGGATCGACTAACTTAGGCAAATGAACAATATATCAGCCTAAACATTTTAAGCATTTTATATCTTGATATAGCCTAATCCAATGCACAAAAAGAGTGGCTCTAGGCTTACCTGATATTTCCAAAATCTGAGCTGGATAAAGCTTGTTGGACGTGGTGCCCTTGCCTTTCTTATTTGATTTCGTTGGCCATTTTACAATAATGTCCCTGCTAAAATCCCACTGATCAGGGTACAGCTCATCCAACGAAACTCCACAGCTTGCATCAATACAATTTAGGTCGCCAACGACGACAGACTTTTCCTCAAAGAAATCAAACAGAGCAAACATTCTCTCTTGTCAGTAAAGTACGTTGGGGTTCAGTTGGTTTAGGCGCCAAATTGACTGCGCATGCGCTAGGGGGGGCTGTGGTCAGACTGGATGATGATGTCATTGGAAAAGTAGTCGAATTCAGGTTCCTTATATAATTTTATATTTAACTTGAAATCTCAAACTGTTTAAAATAATTAAAAAGCTCTGACAAGGCATATTAGTTCCAATAAGGGTTCAATTAAGTAATTGAGAGCTCGGCTGGAACAAAAACCAGCAGGACAGTAGGTCCCCAGAATCTCAAACTCATGAAATTCGGTATTTAGATAACTTACCCAACTTAATGAGAGTCCAGGGCTTAAATCTTCACCACTAGTACCTGTAGCACATTTTCATTTTGCTGTGTCTTTATTTTTTTTATTTAGTAATCATATTTTTATATAAGGATATTATCTTTTCCAATTGTACTTTGTTATAATGTAGAGTGGATTTGTTTGGTTATGTATGGATTGCTACTTTGTGTAATGTATTTTAATGGTTGAATAATCTTATAAATTGGATAAAGGTGTCAGCTGAATTAATTATTAATAAATCATTTTATACATGCAGAAATATACTTGTTTCAGTGCATTATTGGTTTCCCCAATCTTTTGTCCTATAATAGGTTAAAAAAAATTATTGTTACAAAAATATAACATTTCACTATCAGCATGCTGTCCTTGGGTTTTTAAAACCCTGATGAACAAACTCCATAACCATAGTTAACACATGCTTTCAGAACCATGGTTTCTGTATTTTAACCATAGTAACTACACACAAACCATGATGGTACCATAATATAAACATAGTTACTATGGTATTTAGTACAGTAACCATGGTTTCTGTATTTTAACCATAGTAACTACAGGCAAACCACGATGGTACCATAATATAAACATAGTTACTATGGTATTTCTATGGTTAACATAGAAAAACCATAGTAATTTTTCGTAAGGGAGAGCATGTGTTCAGAACTGGTCTTGAATTCTGTATATGTATCTTTATGGTATAAAATATAATTTTTAGTAGCATCAGTCCATAAGTACTTCTTGTAGTGTTTTTGTGAGTTTCAGTGCTTATCTTGCAAAATTAGTTAAACTTGTCTGATATATGTGCTTAAATTATGGGGACACTGGGGGTCGGTTTGCAATGTCAGTCGCAATTGACACTAAGGACTACAATTCATCCTCAAAACAACAGTCTGGTAATCCATATGTTTGATTTACTCTGAACTGCCAGAGCTGACCACTCACAAGCAGTGGTGAGGTTTTGAGTGAGACTTCCTGTTATTGCCTTGTTGGCAGGTAAACATATATGCATTCCCCAACATATTTTTGCTTCAATTGATTTTGTGTGCTGCTGCGCCAGCATGGCCTCGTTCTGCTGGAGAACGGTGAATACTTTTTTTTTTAAATGGCAAAATAAACTATCGAGTTACAACATTTTTACGATCACTAGGATGAAACAAAAGTGTCACTGTGTTAATGTACCAATGCGCTTCCGTTTCCCGGTATCTACTTGTTCAAAAAGATTGCTCAAGCGACCACAGTTATATCTGACCGAGTGAATACATTCGAAAATCAGAAGGTTCCCCCCACCTGTCCGAAAGAGAAATAAAACGGAAATGAAGCTTTATGCTAAAGAAAGGGGTAAGCTACAATACATCGCTTTTAAAATACACATTAGAATTACATTATTAAAAAAGTAGGCTATTACGTTTATTTCACGTTTTTTTTTTTTAGAAATACATTATACATCTGCTTTAAGTTTCTTGTTAAATACCAATCTTACTCAGATAGATTTCGATGTGTTTATCTGATTTCACTTCATCCCATTTGAACTGGTCTTGCCCACCTCTTACACCTCCAGCTCTAGATGAACCAAACATTGTTAAAAAAAAAAAAAAAAACACGACGATAATAATAACACTCCTAATGATAATAGCAACTACACGTGCGTCTGCCCTTGAGGCCTGCAATGTCTATCGAATCCTGGTACTCTCCTAGATCTCTAGCCAAGATCCTTGCTTCACACACCAGGGGAGGCGTTCTGTGTGAGCGCAGCAATGGGTTAATAATGTTTTTCCAGAAGAAGTTTGTGGTCGGACACATTAATTATATTTCTACTATTTTAATTATATTTTAAAATGTATTTAAACTATTTTGATGAAAAGAAACAACTGGATAGACTACAAGTATCCTAATGCCTCAAGTGTAAAGGCTGTTTTTGCAAATACCGTTAGTTGCTGCTACATTAACTGTTTCTATCACTGACCTGATCAGCGATGTAGTAGTTATCAAATAGCCATTTTAAAAGCGAAAATACTGTGATTTTCCACACCGAATTATATTTTTGTAGTTAGGGAGTCATTTTCAATTAAAATATATTATTGTACAAGAAGCCTTTTTTAAAGCAAAATAAATATCAAAGTAGGTGTTTGTGATCAAAGTAGTGCCTTTTTTGCATTATTTTTCAGCATTAAAACATTCGTTCGAGCTAACTTGTAAAACTGTGTTTATTTGGAATTGCATTAGAATCTCTTGGGCTTGCACATTGAATCAAAACATTTTTAAATACAAAAATTAAAGTGTATTATTATTATTATTATTATTATTATTATTATTATTATTATTATTGCATCCGGGCTTGCACGAATCACATTGTTAGCATAACAATTTTGACAGAAAATAAGAACATGCTGTTTAACTAAAATACTTTACATATTGTAATTGTTAGTGCATGTGTCTACTAATGTAAATGACTGAATAAAATGCTGTTGTCTACAAATAAGCACCATTCCTATGCAAGCTCTGTAGTAAACGGTTATTAAAAGTCGAGACATTTGACCACAACAGAATATCGGTGTGACTAGCCACACACCACACGGACACCATGCATGTGTTATTTTAAAGCTGTAGGCCCCATACTCATGTCAAGTTCTACATAAATATACGGTATTTGAATACATATGTAGGCGCCATTTACAAACCGACGATTCTGTCTTTCTTTATGTGTTAATCTTGTGTTGCGACCTGTCGGGGTTAATTATTTATTTAAAAAAATAAAATATATATTTGCATCACTGGAAAGACGATGTCACTTCAACGCGAAGAGACGCTATATAGTAACCATAGAAATGTATGTGTGTGTGTATATATATATGTGTAATTTGTCTCATTGTGATGACGTTCGGGCTGCCCAGCCCAATACTTCATGGCTCTGAAGGCATGAGGCATTAGCAAATGGAAAGGAGTGGAGAGAACTGTTTTAAAATACCATTGCGTCAAATCGAATTCTCATGCTTCTGAGGTTTTTCTCCAGCCTTGTCAGAGGTAGGATTTTGAAACATGCAGATTTATACTTCATCCTGTGCCTACTGAATTGATGCAGTGTTGTGTTGTCTCCACCGTGACGATTGTGCATGATGGAAAGTGATGTAATAATACTACAGTAGTGTAAGATATTCGGCACCGAAAAAATCTGATCTAGTATCAAAGTGTAGGTGTTTTAGCATTCCATCAAATTGCTTGGAACCACGTTAGGATATATTGGAGACGTGATTCCTGTATACGTCAGTGTTTACATTCTTCCGTGCTTATATACTGTACGCCATCAGAACTCGTTGGCTGTTCTGTCACTAGAGATTTCTTTAAAATTAGTTTCAGCTGCAGGCACAAAAGCGCCTCGGCCTTCTAGTCACACCATCACTCTTACAGTTTTAAAAAAAAAAAAAAAAAAAAAAAAAAAAACAGAGATGCTCATGCAACTGCAGTGCCTGCTGCATGTAGGCTATGTCAAGGGCCACTAGTTTAGGGAAGCAAAACATTACTAGGAGAGGAGTAACTTACAACTGGTAGCAATGCAAAGCATTCATCATGTCAGCTGTCTGACAATGCATTACAACGGTGCAGTAAGGTTTAACTCTACAGTACATACAGCTGTGTGTTTGCTTTTTAATAAAGACAACTGTTAACTGAGGTGTTAGGCATATTGAGCCCTTTGTGAACAGTACATTGTATTTTTTTTTTTTTAGTACAGTCAACCCTCATTAATATACGAATTTCAAGGGACCTGAAAAGAAAAAAAAAAAAATAGTCAGTAGTTCATATTATCAGGAGTCAAAGCCAAATGCATACTGTCAGTTTTTATTGAAGTTACAGCAGCACTGAAATCAATTTTCAATTACAGATAAATGAAAAGTATGCTACTTTTAAAAATACCATGCATTTTATTGAAAATACAGTTGTAGCCTGTTAACTTTTAAAAAAAGTATTGGCCCTACATTGCAAATTAACTGCACTTGAACCCTGCATGTCCCATTCTGATCACTGGCATTTTTAAACCACAAAAGCAAGTCATCCTCAACATCAGGTATTGAGCGAATTGGAAACGCAGACGACTTGTAGCCACAGTTTGCTGTTCGTTGGCCTGTATTGTACCCCAGTTTTTCAGAATAGTTGACCAAGTATTCTTGTACGGTGGTGCATTATCCACTGCTTTCAACACCTCCAATTTTGTCTGCAAGGAAGGATAGTGCTAGTTTTTGCAGTGCTTCATGGAAGTGGCATTGATGTGTGAGCACTTTGGCAACTCAAAGTGCATCATAAGATCAGTAGTCCCAAAACAGCATGAATATAAAGAGCAGAAGCACTAATCTACATGCAAGTTAATACATTTCCAATATCCTTTTCACTCATCTGTTTAAACTAGGACGATTTTGTTTTATTCAAATTTTTCTTCCCTGGGGGGGGCTCCAGAATAATTTGCACTAACAGGAAATTAGTGTTACAGTAAGTGAATTCATATTATAAGAAGTTATTTACAATAAGTGACTGCTAAATTTAGCCAGGACCATGTAGAAAATCTGTAGTATCAGGAGAGTTGTGTAATCTGAGTTTGTTTGAACATGAATTGACTGTATTTTATATTTTTTTACAATAAGCTTGGAATTAAGTGGAATGCCTGGTGTTCACCTAACCAATTAGGACATTTTATGTTGCATGTGGCAGTCACAAGATAATCAAGTACACATGAGACCCTGTCTCAGTGGAACTTATTGTGTGAATGTATAATCTAAAGAAAAGGCAAGATTTTAATTGTTTCACCATTGCCGTTTGACCCTTCCAAAAATACAGTATAGTAAGCTGTTTAGTTTTAATTCAATAAATGCACAACTCGTGGCAATGGTTTAGCCTGCCAGAACATGCTGATTCCCTGAGAAACTGCAACTGAACAGGCTTTCCTCCACTTCAGACGTGAACGCAGCTCAGTAGCAGCTAGTCCATTGTACTGTACCTCATGTTTACAAACCATTTGATCAGATTTGACCCCAAGGATTTCTAGCTATAGTAGTTACTGGGTGGTGGTTTACAGTAAAGCTCACTGTCGTGTGTGTTTAAGAGTATAGGCAGTTATTTACTGCATCTGAATCTGGAAGTAGGCTATTTTTTACTTTATATGGTGCATTCATATGTCACCGACGGGTCAACTTTTGTTTTAGTGATTAGTTTAGTTTATTCACTTTGTGCACACAGGGCCAACACAGGTACATCTCAGTAGTGCAGCACTAATACAGAGAGATCTAAGTGGACCATACTCAGTAATAAACAGTACAACAATTATTATACATCCAAAGTAATAGCAATGAAAATACACTTACACACATGTATACATACAATACACTTAATGCCACTTAATGGTTTAAGAGAAGAGCGACTAAAACAGTTATCATAAGTAGAATCCCAATTCGTCATACAATACAATCATACAAGCACATTTTTGCACAGACTCACGCTTCTTAGTATTGTGTTTCTGAAATGGGTCCCAGACAAAACAGTTGTACCCGAAAGTAGGTCTAACCAAACTCTGGTAAAGATGTGAAGCAACATTTGGAGGGGCCTCTCTAAAGGAACGAAAAATAAATCCCAAAATGTATCGCTGTGCAGCAAACATAATCGTCATGGTGTGACCAGAACAAGTTATCAGATACCGCCTTCACCCAGGAGCTTATACTGAGTGACTTTCCATTACTGGAGCTGGTTTCCTGGATGGGGAGATAATCGTATATTTGGTTTTGGAAATGTTCGGTTTCAAATAATTAATTCCAAACCAATCATAAACAAGACTGATATCATGTTGAAAAGCTAATGAGTCTGTTTCTGGATTTATAATTGTTTTATATAATGTAGTGTCATCTGCAAACATTATTACTGGTACATTCTGAAAAATGTATAGTTGCCAAATCATTAACATACAAATTAAACAACAAAGGGCCCAAAACAGACCCTTGAGGAACACCAGATATCACTGGTAACTTAGAAGAAAGTTGTCCCTGGACAGCAATGCTTTGCCAACACCTCACAAGGTAAGAAGAAAACCAGCCCAAAATGCCTTCACCAAACCCGTATTTAGAAGGTTTTAACAAAAGGGCTTTATGTGGAACTGAGTCAAAAGCTCTGGAGAGTTAAAAAAAAAAAAATACAGCAGCTGTACCATAACCGGAATCCAAGTTTTTGTAGCATGGACCAAGAAATGTTAAAAATGCATTCCCTGTTCCTGAATTAGTTTGAAAGCCAAACTGAGATTCTGTTAAAATGTGGTTCCAGCATATTGGCAAGTTAGATGTTTGTTTTTTCTCCAGGTAAAAATGGAAGAAATCACTTGTGCTGGGATATTACTTGTATTTCCTGTTCATCTAAATGAGCACTTTGGATAGCACACAAGCATATATAATTGTTTACTGATTAATGTCTGTGTAGATCCCACTAAAACCCTGCTTCTGTAGCAGATTGATCTCGTAAAACTTCAGATGCTGACTTCATATTCTCATTGTTATGGAAACTCCTAGGACTAACCACTACTCACAATCAAATATGTAATTCGCCTTGCTTGCACTGTGCCCCTCAGGATGTTTGTTTTTGTTCACAACCATTCTAAAGCTCTATCATTGCAAAGTTCCCTCAGTAGGTGGCACTGTTGTGCTGTAAAAGTTAATTTTAGAACTGGCGATAGATACTGTACAGTTCCAGGCAAACTGCTGATATAAACGTCCTCTGCAATCATCTTCCCGGTCTTCTGTTTAAATGACTAGCCAGAGAAATAATTGAGACAACTGTGGGCACATATGGGAAGTGAAGATTGCAAACTGAATTTTACCAATCCATTAATCCTGAAAAATATGTTTATAAAATAATGTTGTACACAGACCTCAGTAACAGGCACTGTACCGTGCAACATAACTAAACTGATTGCTCTTAGACAATCTGTAAGCAAGTTTAGAAAGAAATGTGTATCCATCTTTCATAACAATGTTACCACAAGGTTAATTTTACTTTCTAACTTAATTTAATTAGGACTTCTGATTTTCGGTTTTAACCAATAAAACCCGATAAAACACCCCCAATACAAAAAAATTAAATCGGTGGATAGCCAATAAACACTGGAAAAACTGTGGAAATGGTTAATCTATTCACGTTGACTTTCCCCTTTTCCCATTAAAAAAAACTAAAACCTACTACAAAAATAATAATAAATACTTTTCCCAGTGCTGCTGGGCAATGTCCCGCATTCCTGACTTGTATCTATCATTGATTTGTTCTGAATATTTGAAACCTGCCCCAGCTACTGAGTGACATCACATTCCTACATTTCTATTGGAGACTCCGCTTGCGAGATTTAAAACGAGATTACAATCAGGATGGAGGCTTGCTAGCGGGATTTAAAGATGTTTTACAGTTAAGATACGGAGGATTTAAATCAGAATTCTGGCAAAATGTACAAAAATGCGTATACACAAAAACCCCAGAAGAATGTGTCCGTGACCATAGGGATTTCGTTGTGGAAGACAGCAAAGGAAAGAAGGTACAATTTAAGTGTGCAAGTACTGTCGAGTTACTATACATATTTTTACACAAAAAAAAAACCGTTCAAGCATTTTGGAACGTAACCGAAAACACTAATTTCCTACAGTATATCAAAAACGAAAGCCCCGAAGAAAACGATTTACATAAAACTCGAAAATAGCTAAAAATAAGCACCGAAAAATACAATTAATAAAACCCAAAAAACAGAAGCCCTAAATATAATATACAGTACTAGGCCTTTATGTTAGAATCTTGTTATTATTAGGACTCACAGCTTTGTTATCTCACAAAGAGCTCCCGCATCTGCTGGTGTTTATTTTGGAAGACCTCTGGTCTCATGAGTATTTAGTATTTGTTTATTTAGAAGATGCCTTTATCCAAGGCGACTTATAGAGACTAGGGTGTGTGAACCAGGACTTGAACGTCATTTTTGTGTGATTTCCCCCCTATGCTGCAGCCAATTGGGGGGATTCCAAAATTTTAGGGAGGAATGGCAAAAAAAATGGCACTTGTGCATATAAAAACTATATACAGTGCCTTGCAAAAGTATTCAGACCCCTGACCAATTCTCTTATATTACTGAATTACAAATGGTACATTGAAATTTTGTTCTGTTTGATATTTTAAAAATCAATTATTGTAAGGTGACATTGGTTTTATGTTGGGAAATATTTTTAAGAAAAATGAAAAACTGAAATATCTTGCTTGCATAAGTATTCAACCCCTGTGCTGTAGAAGCTCCCAGTTTACACCGATGAAAGAAATTGCCCTAACGAGGACACAATTACCTTACCATTGGCCTCCACCTGTGAACCATTAAAGTTGCTGTCACATTTTCTGGATAAAAACCCCACTGTTGAAGGATCATTGGTCAGGCCGTGAATCTGAAGGAAAATGAAGACCAAGTAGCATTCTACAGAAGTTAGAGATAAAGTAATACAAATGCGTAGATTAGGGAAAGGGTACAAAATAATATCCAAGTGTTTGGATATCCCAGTGAGCACAGTTGGATCAATAATCAGGAAGTGGAAGCTGCATCACACCACCCAAGCACTGCCAAGAAAAGGCCGTCCCTCAAAACTCAGCGCTCAAACAAGAAGGAGACTTGTGAGAGAAGGCACAGAGAGGCCAACAATCACTTTGAAGGAGCTACAGAGTTCAGTGGCTGGGAGTGGAGTAATGGTGCACCAGTCAACCATATCAAGAGCTCTGCATAACACTGGCTTTTATGGGAGGGTGGCAAGAAAGAAGCCGTTACTCAAAAAGTACCATCTGAAAGCACGTCTGGAGTTTGCCAAAAAACATGAGAGTGACCCAGCTGCGATGTGGGAAAAGGTTTTGTGGTCAGATGAGACCAAGATAGAGCTTTTTGGCCAAAACTCAAAGCGCTATGTGTGGCGCAAACCTAACACTGCCCATGCCTCAAGACACACCATCCCTAGAGTGAAGTATGGTGGTGGCAGCATCATGCTGTGGGGATGCTTCTCATCAGCAGGGACTGGGCATCTTGTTAAAATTGAAGGAAGAATGGATGGAGCAAAATACAGGGAATACTGCAAGAGAACCTGCTTCAGTCCGCTAAAAAACTGAAGCTTGAGAGGAAATTCACCTTTCAGCAGGACAATGATCCCAAGCACAAGGCCAAAGCAACATTGGAGTGGCTCAAGAACAAAAAGGTGAATATCCTACAGTGGCCCAGTCAAAGTCCTGATCTCAATCCCATTGAGAATCTGTGGCACTATTTGAAAATTGCGATCCACAAGCGTCGTCCTACCAACCTGAACAACCTGGAGCAAATCTGCCAAGAAGAATGGGCCAAAATCACTCCGACACTGTGTGCAAAACTGGTACATACTTACCCCAAAAGACTTAAAGCTGTTATTGCAGCGAAAGGTGGCTCTTCCAAATATTAATGTGTGGGGGTTGAATACTTATGCAAGCAAGATATTTCAGTTTTTTATTTTTCTTAAAAATATTTCCCAACATAAAACCAATGTCACCTTACAATAATTGATTTTGAGTTTCAGTGTTTTAAAATAAAATATCAAACAGAACGAAATTTCAATGTACCATTTGTAATTCAGTAATATAAGAGAATTGGTCAGAGGTTCTGAATACTTTTGCAAGGCACTATTAAGTGACTTTACATTGGTGTTTCCATTCTTTTGTCCTCTGCCTGTAGATAGGTTTAATATTGTTTTGTTTTTTTTCAAAATTGTTTACTTATACTGCAGTGTACTGAGTTTCTATAATGCTTAAAGATAGCGGCCGTGAATCACGTACGAGAGAATAAAGTCTCGCGGCACTTACAATATCCAGCACTACTTTAATTCATTAATTTATTTATTTATTTATTTTAACCAGAACTACTCAGAATGCAGCTCATAGTGCTTTCGTTAATGACACCCACTTTATAGACTGTTGTAGCGTTTCAGGCATTCTAAATTGGGTGAAAAATACAGTAGCTTGGTGTCGTAAAATATCTCTGCAGGATTTTCCTGCACTGAAAGTTGCAGATATGCGGGAGCAACTTGGAAAATGCGTGATTCCCGCTATCCCGCGCTGAAATTCAAGCCCTGTGAACTATGCATTAGCTGCAGAGTCACTTCCAACAACGTCTCACTCGAAAGATGGAACACAAGGCGGTTAAGTGACTTGCTCAGGGTCAGACAGTGAGTCAGTGAGTGAGCTGGGAATTGAACCAGGGACCTCCTGGTTACAAGCCCTTTTCTAGAACCACCACACCTCATCATATTTTTGTTTTACACTGCTCATGACACTATGTACAAACCCAGAGGGATTGTGCTTCGTCACTTACTGTACTCTAGACTGGGTGTTAGGGCAACATATTGTAATATTACTAGTTGTAATGTTTTTTTGATTTATGGCGAGATGCAGTAGTGTTTACTATAGCATCTTTTTTTTTTTTAATAATGGAATTGAAACCTCGATCCTTTGTCCAAACTGTTCCAGTCTTTTTCTTTTATGTAAACTACTGTAGAGGGGTCGGACCTGTCTGTGATGCAATGTTGCACACACTTGTGTGTTAATGTACTGTCCCTTACATGACTGATTCATTTATTATGCTAATGAAATGCAATGTGTAAAAGCTGTCGATTCCTGATGAGACAGTTTAAGTAACAATGAGGACTCAGTTGGCAGTTGCTTCCTTATCCAAGTACTTCTTTTTTTTTTTTTCTTTTTTTTTTTACTGTGTCAAAAGTAATAACACTGGGCCATTAGCGGTGGTACTGTTGAATGGTCACACAGCAGTATCCCGTCCAAAACAAACTGATATCTCCCAATCATTACTGTCCTAGCCCCTCTATATGTGGCCATTTTGTGAGGGGGCCCTATGCCTCAAACCTTTCTGACATTTTTTGTAACTGCAGCAAGATTAGGCACGGTCCCCTTCAAGGTTGCTCCAGCCCTCTTGTATTTTAGTGCTTCGATAGAGGAAGTGTCTGGGTTGCAGATTTACTGTTTGCTGAATGATAAGACTGGCTGCTTTGTGTACACTGCACACACACACTTCTTGTAAACAGTATTAGCCGATGTAATTTTATTTTGTTTTATGCAAATGGAGTAGCTAAACTATAGAGGGATTTCCGTGACAATTAGGTTGAGAGAATAATGTAGGTTTTCAGCTGTTTTTACTGCTTAGAATGAACAACTACTGTATTTCATCAATTTACCTGAGTTTAGTGTATGTTGTGTCTGCCTACAGTATTGTATGTACTCCTTTAAAACAGCTCATTACCTTGATGGCTAGTGTTCTGATTTTGACAGCTTCTACTAATGCTTTCTTAATTTACTCAGGAAGCCTGTGCAAGGTGTCTGTAGACAATGGTGCTGTCACATCCAGGTTTTTGGAGGTTGCACTGTTTTCTATTCATCTGAATCATGCCTATTGTACACCCACTGACCGAATCATTGAACATGTTGAAATGCATGCCTAAATTGGTCAGAACTGTGCAGCATTTTCGATTGAAAAGGTACTCTGTTGAAAGTTTAGGCTACTGTAACAGTTCTCACTGTACTTCATGTGATAGAAAAGTGACACGATGTGTCAGATGTTTCCATTTTGTTTTTAAAGTCTCACTTTTTTTTATATTGTGGAATCACTGTAGCTGATTTGCATGTGCAAATATTAACAGAAGTTCCTCTTCCTGGGGCACTATCGGCAGATTATACTTTCACTTTTGATTTGCTCTAGATACTGTGAAGAGGTGAAAGTTTACAGCAACAAAAAATTTGTTAAAGGTATGCAGATTTATTATTATTATTATTATTATTATTATTATTATTATTATTATTATTTATTTCTTAGCAGACGCCCTTATCCAGGGTGACTTACAATTGTCAAGATTTATAGATGCTTATATTTTTGTACAGTACACTACACTGTTGCAGGGCACAAATAACCTGAGTGCCATACTGTTGTATTGGGTTTAAAGGACACCTAGATACATGTTCTGCACCACTGTTATTGCTGTTATTGTAAGTTGTTTGTTTTCTTCTTTTTTGTATCTAGATTGTGACAATATAGGAGTCCGCCCTTGGGTCCTGTACATTTTCTGTTTAGTTTTGCTTTTTATTTTAATTGCTTTTGGGTTTGTGACATTTGAACTATTTAGGATTGCTGCTTTGTTGTTTGTTCAAAATCCTGTGAACCTTAAATACCCATCTGCAGAGTATGTCAGATGTCTAAGTATAGAACCACAAGTAAGCATTACATTAAGCCTCTAATCCTCTTTGTGATCTATTTTATACCCCAAGCTCAAGTCAAGCAGCTTAGTACTGGGTTCTAGAGACCCTGTAGCCTAAATGTTCATAATCATGGTTAAAAGATGAGTAGCTCTAACCAGGTGTTTATGTTGTCTCTGCATTGAATACTGAATACAGGGTTCTCTGTGCCTTTACACTGTAGCTTGGTTCTCAAATGCTTTTTGGAAGTTGTGACAGGGATGGCTGTGTGGTGACGTCAGGCCAGATGCAGGAGCTGAAACAGACAAAGTACTGCGGTGCAAATTTATTAAACACAAAAATAAACATTTTTAACAAAAACACTGCTCACAGAGCAAAATAAAATAACAAACAAAAACAAGTCTCGAACACAAAAATAAAGCAGACCTAACAAAACAAATACGGTGTGGGAGCTTCCAGCTTTCATTTTAGTTTTGCTTTCAGTTTCTTCTTTCTTTCTTTCTTTCTTTCTTTCTTTCTTTCTTTCTTTCTCTCTCTCTCTCTTGTTCTCTCCTCCGAACACCCACCCCGAATTAACTTGGGAGATGGTCCCCTTCTGCACAAGGTTTTTATGTGGATGGGGCTTCCCCATCCGCGCTACCAAACAATAACAAACACAAAACATTGTATTCTTAAATCCAAAACAAAATACATTTAAAATTAATACAAAATAATACAAATGCACAGGGGTAGGGAGTAACCCGTTCTAAAATAAACAAACAATATGTAGCAACTGTAGCGGCCAGGCTGACCACTGCTCACAGAGCAAAATACAAAATAATGCAAATGCACAGGGAAGAGGAGTACCCTGTTCTGAAATATAAAAACAAAAAAAAACTATAGTATACTATAAACTATAGTATATAGTATGTCACGTTCACACAACACAATATCACACTTATATTTTTAGGTGTATCTAGAGAACTGATCATATCATTGAGTCTTGCATTAGCAAGTTCTTTAAGTATCACAGTGACCTACAGTACTTGTTTGTGAGCGATGATGAGTTGAGCTACTGAAAGTTGTGTACGTTTTAGCCTTTTTGTCAATAGTTTCAGTAAATCACACCACAGCTGAAAAGCCATGATAGTCAGTAGGACACTTTGGGGTAGATGTACTAAAATGGGCCAGTTGCAGCACAAACATACCGCAATTTGCATTTTTGTTACGACAATTTGCAAAGTATACATGTTGTCGTAAGTGCTAAGAGAAAATATGTTAATGAAAAGAGCTGCAATATACTAATTTAAATATTTATTGTGTCTTATTAGCGAGATCTGTAGCATTATACACTGCGAGAGCCCTGCAACATCGTTCATGTAAATAGCAGGAGTTGTTGTGGTTTGCTGCAGCAGACGGTGCCCATAGGATACCGTCTACACATGCAAGGGTGCAAGAATCAAAATAACATTGTTAAATGTAAACGTCATCTGTACAATGCATTCTGTTCCGTCTTCATTGTACCTATTTTAATACTGTTTATAAAATGAAAGGCAATTTAATCCTATCAGATTCTATAGTGGGGGCCCCCACCTTCACCCCCAAAAAGCGTTTCATAATCAAACAGTTACTTCCTAGTTCTTGTTAAGTCTACACTCTGTCTTTTGTTCAATATTTTGTTGTATGTTTTAAGAGGTTGGGATGGGAGAGTGATATTAAAAGTCGCTAGTATTTCCAGCCCTGAACTACATAACCTGCACATGTGTAACAGATTAGCAGATGGTCAATGTCAGAGGTTTTCATTGGCTGCTTAGTGTGAAACAAGGACATGTTGATTAGGACTGGCAGCAGGCTCTCTCCAGACACACGCACACACAAACACACTCGCTGGCCCCAGTTCAGTGCTGTTGTTCCATTCATTCAGAACTGCAGCAACTTCTTTGATCAAGCTTTGATACACAGAAAGGTAAGGAAAACTGATTTCTAATGGATCTGTGTATGACTAAGGAATAAATAAGTCTTTCTTACAAAATGGTACAGTCTTTGCTTGTGAGCCGACAGTTCAATTTGAAACAAACTGAGCAAGTTGTCCATAGAGTAATGAGGCTTTAAATGTTAAAATGATGTGAAATTGAAATCTGATTGACGTGCTTTATGTGTACAGTGCTAAGCAGTTGTACAGAAGGATAAACACATTTGTGTGTGTCAGTATGTTATAAAAGTTAATACAATGTGCATAGGTTTTCTCTTCTTGTACAAGAGATATTTGAACTGAAATTTCTTATAATAGAGACACACTACACACAATGTACTTTATTAAAAGCACAAAAAAAACTAGTGCTATCAAATATATATATATATATATATATATATATATATATATATATATATATATATATATATATATATATATATATATATATATATATATATTTTTTTTTTTTTTTAACTACAAATGTATATGATTTTATAATAATTATATGACTATATAGGCATACCTGAGACCCGTTTACGAGCCTGCCCTGTTAAGTAAAGTGCTCTTTCCTTGACTGTTATAGAGCTCTGTGGTGTTGAGTGGATTTACAGTATCTTTCCTAGAGTTCTTGGTTGCTGTGGTGGTTGGGTGGAATTATGTTCCTAGATTGCTGTGTTGCATTCTTAAGCAGAAGTTACTGAGGTATCAGTATCTACTGTGCTGGATTGGCTTTGGTTGGATTTGTAGAAGAGGAAGCAGGAAGCAGTAGCAACATGGACTATGATGAACAATGCTTTGCAGAGCCAAGATAGGGTCCCATTACTGTAGCCACTCAGTTAGCCAAGCACTGCACAGTGAGTTTCCATCAGACAGGTGGAGCTCTGTGCCACTAGACTGAAGACCAATAAAGCCCCTACTGGTCAAATTGACCAGAAACGCTAAATTAGAATAGTCACATTATGGAACCTAGTTTATTTTTTTGTTGTCAGTTTTATACATTCTATTCTCTGTTGGTGTCTATTAGAAAAAAAATGCAGAGCAGCAAGCTAGATCAGTTAGACAGACCACTTGAGACAATGGTGTTTTCTCCTCCCCCAATTGTGACAAACTGACACCTATTAAAAAGATAAGACCTCAACCAAGATAAAACAACTCCAGACACTCCTGCCAAACTTAGGAGGGGGGTTCAATAAAATAGAGTGGTCCACAGTATCAAAGGCAGCACTTAAATCCAATGGAATTAAAACTGACGGACAGTCAGAGCTAATCAGTAAATCATTTAATATTCTGACAAGGGGCGACTCAGTGCTAGTGTGTGTGTCTGCATATACAGTATATTTGTGAATTTTGCAGTTCACTTCAGTCAGTGATGAATGGTGCAGAAAATTTAAAATGAGTTCACTATGATCATAATTATTGGATTGTTCTAAATCTTTGTGATCAAATATTAATGCCTATCAAGCTCACCTGTTACTGATTGGCGAGTCAAATTAGAATGTGTTTGAGTCCATTCAAAAACTTGGATTTGGTGGCAGATTTCATTATTTTGTTGATGTGCAGTTGCTCTTTGCAGAAAGGTCTTGTGGCATCACAGAGAGGGTGATGTGGTTTACTAGATAGCAATTACTTTGATATTCTGTACGTCTAACGGTCTAAGAACCAAAGCTCTCAAAAGCATGTTCTTACCTCTCATTAGCATTACAACATCCACTCACTTGCCCCCTATTGTTTGCTGTTGATTCAATATAAATGTGTGTTAGATGCTGCTTTAGATAGAAGTTTTTGGTTTCTAGGAACATTAAACCCTGGTTCCACAGACCCTGATTAGCACTAATTACTTTACCTAACATTAGGTAGTCAAGATTAGTTCTGAGCAGGGAACTGTGAAACCAGCCATTAGTTTTGTCGTATAATTCTTATGAAGTTGTGGCATGAAAATCGAGTTTTATAATTCTAGGTAAGAGTTTATTTTAAGCCTTGTTTATAAACGCTATTAATGATTTGTTTAAAGACTTTTCCTTCTCTGCTGCATTTTAACGTCAATCATTCTAAATCAAAAATACAGAATTTTATTCACGTTTTGATAAAGGTAATGTAAAATGAGTAAAGCTAAATACTGTATACAGCTTGAGCACAGGCACTTGAACACTAAAAATGCATGTTTGTAGCTATTTTCGCTACTCTAACACAGATAGTAGAAGCCTGATTGTTAAAAGCACTGCATTAGAGGATTCTTTGGATCCTGGTTTCTGTTGGGGTTCACAAGAACTATTGATACAGTACTGAACATGTTTCTCTGGCTTAGACAGCTTGGCATACCAACTAAGTGGCTTAGTTTTTAGTAGAGGTGCTATAGGAGGCTGTGTGGTCCAGTGGTTAAAAAAAAGGGCTTGTAACCAGCCACTGGCTCATTGTGTGACCCTGAGCAAGTCACTTAACCTCCTTGTGCTCCGTCTTTCGGGTGAGACATAGTTGTAAGTGACTCTGCAGCTGATGCATAGTTCACACACCCTAGTCTCTGTAAATCGCCTTGGATAAAGGCATCTGCTAAATAAACAAATAATAATAATAATAATAATGTGGAATTGAAGCTCAGAGGTTTAATCCCAGACCTGGGTTGACTGCACTAAAACATAAACCTAACGCAGGTGTCTCAGGCTGGGAGCAAGCAGAATAATCCAAATAATAATCCAAACGTATTGTAAATATTGATTGAGACCCTGATTATTAGCACTACTATGCTGTACATCATTGCTCTCAGAACTTGAACATATTGTTATTGTGGGTATTTCAAGGTGCAGTTTCAGTAGTGATCTGTCTCTTTTTGGACTTCTGGCAATATTATGAATTAGGCAGGTAACTACAGAAATAGTGGTATCCGTGGACCTTTAAAAAAGCAACACAAACAAAAACCACACACTGTACAACTAAAAAGGGATTCAAAACAAGACACTTTATGGGTTTTCCAAATAGAGCCAGATATAAAACATCATACTGCAGACATTAAATATCCAGATGTTTGCGAATGTTTGACAGTTAGGTATTGATATGAGGGAGCTAAACAAGCACTGATGCCTTTATTTCTTTTCCTGTGTTATCTAGCAATGGCAGGACCAAGACCGGTGGTGTTGAGCGGGCCTTCTGGAGCAGGGAAGAGCACTCTGCTCAAGAGGCTTCTCGGGGAGTACGAAGGGGTGTTTGGCTTCAGCGTTTCACGTAAGTCTGCTTGCTTTCCAGCGAAATTCATCACGTTTTAATTAGCAAAGCTGCAAGGCCTAGGTGTCTGCCTGTAGCCTGGTCCTGAGGACATCAGTGGGTTCCACATAACAAAGCTTGTGGGCATGAGATCAAAGAACAGTGGATCTAAGAGAAAGACTGAGATGGTCTGTGAATTTACTTTTTCTAGTGTTCTGTTTTGTGGCAGGAACTGTAATAAATACATAATGTAATAAATATGACTGGTCTTACTGTAACATTTTAAGAATTTTAATGAGCAAATAGCCTTGTGACTCTTGTGTGTTTTTTTTTTTGTGTTTTTTTCTACAGACACGACAAGGAACCCAAGACCCGGAGAAGAGAATGGCAAGGGTATGGAGACGATGTAGTAAAGAATATTTATAGTTATAATTTAATACTCCCCTTCTGAACCTCTATATCCAAAACTGATGAAGAAATATTATTATTATTATTATTATTATTATTATTATTATTATTATTATTATTTAGAAGAAGCCATATTTAACTGTAACTGGAATGGTGGTCATTTGATTCTGTTCAGAATGTTGATGTATCCCTTTAATGCCCAAATATTAGAGGCTACTTAGATTAATCTTAAACTATATAATATATAAAGGTTGTTTGGTTTGCTAATATTTTTTTCAGAGTTGTTGTCTGAAGGACAAAAAATAACATGAGAAATCATTTTCAGTCTACTTATACACAACATGACCTGCCATCTACGTTTCATTATTTAGTTCCCTTTCAAGTACAAAATGTAACCATTACCGAATGAGTATTTACCTCCTAAAAACCCACATGCTGAAAATTGTACAAAAAAGCTGCTCACTAAGCCTGTGACACAGTCATGACTCCACCCCCACGGTATGAAAAGGGCTGCGCTCTCAGATCTCTGCGCCATTTTTCCTTTCAAGACTGACCTGATCGGAGAGCTTTGTTCAGATAAGTACTTTGTTGCTTCTATCTTTATGTATTTTGCATTTATTGTGTTTTATACAAATTATATGTGATTGAGAGTGTATCCCAGGCATGGAAAAGATCTGTGCAGCTGTTTCCCATCAAGGAACTGTTCTCGCTGCATTACTGCCGGAACATTCGGTGCCACCTGCCCGCCTGTCCCCTTGGGACTGTCCATTGCCGCCTCTGAGTAGGTGGACGAACAGGAGCTGGCGTTCCCATCTGAGGATGTGGAGTCGGACGGCACCTCCCCTGTGGTTTAAGCTCTCCCTGTCGACAGAGCTCATACCGCTAATCAAGAGGGCCACTACAACCTTGCAAGTGCCCTGGCCTACAGCAGGGGAAACCAGGGAATCCATTTTTGACAGTGAGCCTACTGCCACTCCCATATCCCCCTGTTTACCCAGCCAAAGCAGGGTGGTGGCCTCAGACCGATCATCGACTCTTCTACCCTGATGCAGCTCCTGAACGGACAGCCATGGAGACTGCCCGGCCGACCTGCACAATCAGGCACGGGGGACCTTATGGCACACCGAGCCTGCAGCTCTGGGTCTGGCCCTTGAATGGCTGCATTTCAGCAGTCTGTGTCTGTCCAACAGGGTTATTGACACCCTATAAAATGCCAGAGCAGCGTCCACGCATTCCCAGTACGGGTACAAGTGGGGCGTCTTTCAGACGTGGTGTCTGCCTCGTGGGTTCGACCCCAACGAGTTGTCCCATGGCAGTAATACTGCAATTTTTGCAGGACCTATTTGACGAGGGGAAATGCCCTTCCACATTATAGGTATATCAGGCACCTATTTCAGCTACCCATGTTAAGATTGACTCAGTCTCCCTAGGAGCTCATTTACTGGAGGGGCAATTTTTGAAAAGGGCTCTGCGGCTTCTGCTGTCTATGAAGGACCATGCTGGCGGCTAAATGTGGTACTAAATGCACTCATGAAGCCTCCGTTTGAGGCTCTGCATTCAGCTGAGCTGAAACTTTATCATTTAAAGCAGCTTTCTTGCTTGCTTTCACTTCTGCAAAGCTGGTGAGTGAGATGCAGGCATTCTCTATAGCAACATGTTTACAGAGGCCAGGACAAAGGTCATGCTCCATACCAATCCTGCCTTTTTACCAAAGACTTTGGAGGCGTTCCATGTCAACCAGTCTGTGGAATTGGAGGCTTTCTATCCACCTGCTTTCCAGTGTGACAGAGAGTGACAGCTCTATACGCTCTGCCCAGTTCGGGTCTTGGCGTACTATGTTGACAGGACGAAACTTTGGAGGCAGTTCAAACTTATTTTGTCTGCTATCGAGCAAAGTCCCATGGTCAAGCGCTCTCTAAGCAGCGTTGTCCAAGTCGATAGCAGACACGGTCACTGCCCATTCCACCAGGGGCATGACAACTTCGTGGGCTTTATTCCAGGGTGCATCTGTCAAAGACAGATGCAATGTAGCAGTGTGGGCTACTCCCCATACCTTCACTAGGTTCTATAGACCTAATGTTGCGTATCCTCAAAACCCTGGTTTTGGAACCAGTGTAAAGGACGCCTTTCCAGTCGACTCTTACAACAGAGGCATAGAAGTGAGTTTCTCCCTCAATTTTTTCACCCAAGCTCATTACTGTGGTTCTGAATGGTAATGTACAGGGCAGTCTATTGGCTTAGCCTTGTAGCATTCCGGTCGTCCTGCAATATTGCCCTTGCGACGGCTTTGGTACACTCACCCATTCAGTAATGGTTACATTTCTTACTTAAAAGGGAATGTTAGGTTATTATCAGTTCCCTAAAATAGAAATGTAACCATTAACCTTCAAGGTCGCTGCGTCCACGATTGGAGCAGGTTGGAAGGAAAAATGATGCTGAGATCTGTGAGTGCAGTCCTTTAGATACCTCTGGGGCGGAGTCATGACTGCGTCACAGGCTCGGTAAGCAGATTTGGTACACAGTTTTCAGGATTTGGGTCTTTAGGAGGGAACCAGGGTTATGATAACCTAACATGTTCTTCCATATTTATTTTATCCTACATTTATCTAAAAAGGGAATAAGGATACCATTTGTGTGCTTGAATTCAGAACTGATCCAGTGGACTATAACATGTATTAACCTTGTCTACTGTAGAAAACAGCATCAGATAACATTCTTATTTATAGCCCTTAACACCTTGTCTTACTGCACGCCAAACCTATATAAAACGAAGGATATTTATTTTTATGACAACTGGGGTGGAAAAGTTGGGTAATTTAGTAAACACCTTCCCTGTTTGTTCTTCATTTATCCATTTGTGCAAGTAGTTGCTGGAGTGGATGTCTACTATTTGTTTAATTGTATAATGAATGAAAGAGACTGACATACAGGACTGACTAGCCAACAATGGGATTTATGGCCTATGAACCAGGGCTTGTAGAAAGTTCAGCTCTCTTCCTTGTCCTCATTTCCATATATACAATGATGTCTTGTTGTAGTGAGGTGACTAAACCTGGACACAGTATTCAACACTGTACATGTGCATATTCCTGACATCCACACGGGTTTACCTGGGTATGCATTTTATATTTTGATATTATTTTTTTTATTTTTATTTATTTTTGTCTTGTTTAAGATTACCATTTTGTGACCAGGGAGGTGATGCAGCAGGGAATAGGTGCAGGTGACTTCATTGAGAATGCAGAGTTCTCTGGAAACATGTATGGAACAAGGTATGTTGCTCTCTCAACAGCTTTGATGAATAATCAGACTTCTATGGTACCTCCATATGATTATTCCTGATTCTGCTTTGAACTTGAAAGAATGTATTCTAAATATTTCAGATGACATTAGAAAGATATATGTATTCATTAGCAATCAGACAGAAGTCAGAGATGTGATAACATGAGAGTGAAATGAGCAACACAAGCTAGTCAGAATAATGCAACAATGTTCAGTATTTTCTTATTCGGAAGGAATTCCTGACAGTCATTAGTTTTGCTGTAGGACCTAATTGTAAAATCTATCCCTTTCACACTGGCATGATCTGCCTGGGCCATAACCTACAGGGGCAGGACCCGGTGTCATGCGGCGTCGTTTACACGATTTCACACTCCTTTTGATAAAGCAGGGTTGACCTGGGTGACAGATACAAGTAAACAATGCACGTATCAATGCCCCGGAAGCAGCTTGTTACTGACGCTTCCATCCAAGCTTCTCTGGATTGAACCGTCGGCCCAAATGTTGATTAGAGCAAATGTTTCTTCATCCCTGCTGTAATCTGGTTCATGGTGTGTTTCCAGTAACAAAAATATAGCTAAACAGAAACGTTCTTTGTGGAAGTGAAACTTTCGCCGCAGGCGTGGCTGTTTGTTATTGTGTCGGCTAACAAACGGTCGTCAAGCATTTTGTCTCGCTCAGGTACGTGGCTTCACACTAAGCGGGATTGTGACCCGGTTAGCCAGGACCTGGATCCGGACCCATGTAGGAGTGCCAGTGTGAAAGGGGCTTAAGATTAGTGTCATTTTGAATTTTCTGTGGAACCCTTGTTAGAATCCGTTCCTGATCTTCAAGTTTGCCGCATATGTGGCCCATAGTTGCTGACCTGTAGTCAGGCTAACAAAGGCAACTGTTAAGAGTTTAAAAGAACATACAATCTAATTAGATTGTGGGCTAATCCATTGCCTACTGTTAATCTCAGCATTGCAAATGGTAAATAAGGATAGCTTCCACCAATACAGAGAACTGCTGAGCAGTCATGAAAAAGACAAGCGTTCTCCCAAATCCACTTGGCTACGTCTCTTGTTGTAAATACAAGTAATCGGATTACAAGAAGCAGACAGCTGGCCTGGTTTGCAGATCCCCTCCCTCCCCTCCAATGGGATCTATTAAAAAAAAAAAAAAAAAAAAATTCTTAAATGGTAGATTTGTAACCAGGTTGGAGTGCATTGGGTTTATGTTTCTGCTGGGGCTCTCTAAAGTGAGGCTGTTGAAAGTACATGGTTGGCTTGAAATGTTGGGTAATGTTTTAAGCAGGCAGGCTGTTTTTGAAATCGCTAAGATCATAGCTTCATGAGTCTCCTCTCTCCCCAGCAAGGCATCAGTGCAGGACGTTCAGGCCAAGAACCTCATCTGTATTCTGGATATCGACATGCAGGGGGTGAAGAATATCAAGAAAACCGACCTGAACCCCATCTACATCTCCGTGCAGGCACCCTCTGTGGATATTCTTGTGAGCAAATTTACCAAATCTTGTTTACATCATACTCAAACCCCTAACCTTTTTACAGTTTTCTCATATATGTAACGCTTTAGACATATTGCACATCTCATACTAGGGATGCAAGTTGGTTATGATTGTGTTTTTTGTTTTTTTGTTTTTATCAACTCTTAGCTGTTTTTGACATCCAATCGCTTTTTAGTAAAACCAGAATGAAAGTTTAAAACTGCATTTGTGCAGCCAAGGGAAGAGGACACAGCATTATTATTGTTTAACTGTAATAAATAAGCTTAATATTGTGTTACATTATCACTTATATGAATGTATTATACCGCGGTCGGTTGTAAGTGGCAAACATCATGCAAGTCATGTCTGAGTAGAAATGCAGTTCATGTGATATATACATAAGACACTGGATCAGACAAGCACTTGAATTCAATCAGTATGCTGATTGAATGCACCAACAAAGTAATCAGACAAATGAAACTAATTTCAATACATGCACAGTAAATGAAGCAACCTTAATAAAAATAATTTGGCCTGCTCACAGATTTAAAGCAGTAATTTAAAGCAGCTTCCAGGTATTTGTCCGCAGCACACTTTTTCGGTTTGGTTCATTTTTCTCTTGTCGGTGTCGGTCGTAATTGTATGAAAATATCATCACAGTTGCATCCCTATCTCGCGCACCATTAAGTAAAACGCCAAAGTCACACAGTAATAAAAAAGGCCTCCCCCCGTCTGACTTTTCTCCCTTCTGATGCTGTTTTTTCACATTGGTAAGCTAGGTATATGAGTAACTAAATCCCTAGTGGGTTAGATAAAAGAAAATAATAATAATAATAATAATATGTTCAAATAGATTTTTTTTGTTGTTCAGGAAAAGAGGCTGCGGGACAGGCAAACAGAAACTGAAGAGAGTTTACAGAAGCGACTTGATGCAGCAAGAACTGACATGGAGATCAGTGAGTCTTCCCTTGATAATTTCTCTGGGGTATTGCAGATGGGGTTGGGGGAGAGGGCACTACAAGAGGCTGCATGTTTTAAGCAGCTGTACCCATTACAGTGGGCACCACAGCAAGTTAATGGACCAATGTGTGGTTTAACTATCCCAAGCAAAAGGCACAATTGTATAAACAAGCAAAAGGTCACAAATGATGTGGTAGTGCCACCCTCTGCATTTCTATAATTGTGTTCACCTCATACACTACAATATACACATTACACTGTTGTCTGTACTCAATTTCTCTGAAAGGGCAGTAGGTAAAACTGGCATAAACGGCACTGTTTTTGTCCATGTTTCCAGAAATCAGACAGTTAATTTAAACCAGTATCTTTATAGGATTTAGATGAGTAAAGCTTTTAAAATAAACTCTTTATTTTATTTTATTTTTTTCAGGTAAAGAGCCTGGTCTTTTCGATATTGTAATTATTAATGATGATTTGGAAGAGGCATATGGAAAATTAAAATCTGTTCTCATTGAGGTGAGTTTGTTAGAAAGGTTTGCTCCTCTTAATGTGGGTACATGGGAACATTTTGTGCACAATTAACAACAATGGCAGAACTTCTTTGAAAAATACATAATTTAATATTATGTTTTAAGCAGCACATGACAAGACAGTATTTACTTCTTACCTAGCATTATCAAGCACTTGCAGTACTTCGCATAATTCAGCATCTTAAGACACACAAAGGGGTTAAAAACATGTATCTGCCAGTGTCTATTAACCCTTTGCGATCCATTTATTCAGCGCATCTCGGGCGTCAGGTCGATTATTTTCACAGCGCAGTTTATTTTAGGCAGCTGTTTAAAAGTATTTTTTCACGGTAAAACACGTTTAAAAGGCACTGCATATCAACAGGACACTCAGTACTGCATCTCCAACCCCGCTCCACCCCTTGTTCGCTGTATTTTTCACATACCTCTTCATAGCCGTGCATACCGATAAATCATCTCCTGATCACTCATTTTATCACCAAACTTCTCAATAATGTGATCCAAGTCATTATTTTATTAGTATAATGCAAATGGCTGATATTCTTTGAGCGCTGGATGCAGAAGCAGCTATCTTGTTTCTTTATGTCCGTGTTGTCTGTGTGATGCCGGGGCTATCTGTATTCATGAGATACGCCCCTTTTTTTTTTTTCTTCTTTTTTTTCCGGCTTCTCTTGGCTCCTATTGATCTCACTTGGCCATTGAATGGTTTTCTCGGCTTTTTCCAGAGAAAAAACGAGTAGAGACCTGTTTTTTGCGTCTTTTTGATGATGTCGGACAGGGTCTGACATTGGAGCGGAAAGAGAAAATTGCAATGGCGGACCAGGTCGGACATAGGACCGCAAAGGGTTAAACATATTGTCCACATGAAACGGCAATTGTGTCTAAGAACAGCATTATATTATTGGTGCAATAAACAGATATGCAAAAGTAAAGTTCATGGAAAATGTTGCTAGTAAGTGATCTAGGTGACTTGCAGGCAGGTTGCACTTTCAACCACAACACAAATCCTGGCTTGAACTAATAAGCAGCTTTGCAGGCCGGATAGACATGGGACTGAACTAGTACATCAGATTCCAGTGCTCGCAGTCCAGTGCCTTTCCTGAACACTTTAACTGCTTATGACTTGTTTCACACACTCTGATCTTGACTACCTGATGTTACTCTGCTGTTAAAAGGGTTGAATGAGTTAAATTGTTTATTTCCTCTATCACTGCAGTAGATGGTGTTATCTGATGTACAGCTCAAATACAACTTGGTAGTTCTGAACCTTGCCTTTTGTTTTTAGTTCTGAACCATTACAAGAAGCACTCCAATAGCATGTTGTTATTTTCTTATGAACGAATACATTATTGCATGTATATTACTACATATTAATAAAATGTTGTTATTATTATTAGATAATTAAACAATTCCCATAAGCATTTTAAAACCGCATATCTGCATGACTTTATTGTTCATTTTTTTCTGTTTTCTACAACAGGAAATTGAAAAGGTCCAGGAATCCAATAAGTCCTAACATGGAGAACTTGAGACACCTACCTTGCAGGCCATTCCTGACAAACAGTTAACCAGCCTTCCATTCCAATATATAACATTCCCATAGGACCTTTCCCTTTCTTCCACTAATAATATTTATTATAATTACCTCTGATTTTAACCTCTGACTTTAAGGGACTTCCAAATATGTTATGACATGTTTGTGCATTTGAAGGTTTATTTATCTTTTATTATTTCTAGGTTTATATGTATTGTACATTTATTTAGCAGCCCTTCTTGTCCACTGCTGTCAAGTGCTGGTTTTCCTTTACAGAAAAAGTTCACTCTGCAGCCACAAGACACCAGTAGCTTGAATAGTTATTTGGGTATGTATGTACTCCATTGTTTGGGTGTATTTATTACAAAAGATGATCCACAACTGTGGACTTTTTGGTACAAAAGAAATATACTAATGTCTATTAACTTGTTTGGGCCCACACTATTTTCCTGTGAAGTAAAAAGAAAATAAAATAGGAAATGTGATTTCAATCAATATGAGTAAGAAGCATTTAGCATGACAATTTGTTGCAGTGGCACTTTACTTGCCAGCAACTTCTATTACAGCTTTTTTTATTATTATTATTATTATTATTATTATTATTATTATTATTATTATTATTATTATTATTAATAATAATAATAATAATAATAATAATAATAATAATAATAATGGTTTTTAAAACATCACAGTTGCACTAAACATCACCTCTAGCTGTATTATCTTAGATATGATAGGTGCACAGGAAACCCTTGCTTTTAAGAGAGTGAAGATAAACGTGCATATTGTTTAATAGATGGCTGAGCGGTTCTGCCCCCACAATGCAGACGACAACATGGTCTTAATACCATAGGAGACGGTATAACTTAAAAATCCTCTATTTCAAAGAACGTGACGTAAATTAAGTTTTATTTCATATGAGTTTTACTGCCCCCATGTGTGTTTCTTACGGGGGGTATTTGTTTGTCTAAGAATCTCTATCAGCTGTTGTTCTTGAACGTTTTGACTTTATATGATGTAAAATTATTGACAAAAGAAATTTTGAAATACATTTGACAGGGAAAATCTACCTGTAATTCATAGCTTTAGGAATAATTTAAGACAATTTGAGATCATTTTTGTGTGTGTGTTTTTTGTATTTTTCAATGCTGTCATTACAGTTTAAAATGCTAATATCGTAGCCTGTGATCTCAGATGTCAAACAGCAGGTTAGTTCCCTTCCTGCAGCACTGTCTGTATCACTGTACCTGCAACATGAATATTTCAACATGAAAAGCTCTTGCTCTCTACAATACTCATTGAAACAAAACATCTGTTTCATTAAAATTAAGCTATTTTAAAATAATAATTGGATTATAAACCATGTGTACTTTTACTGTGTTTCCAGTTCAACTAAACTTGGAAATGCAAATTGGTTTAGTCAAGCCTGTTATGTAAACATGGCGGCTGATATTCTTTTTCTATCATTCCTAGGCAGTGGCACAGAGGATATGATGTCATAAAGGGCTAAGAGTGAACAAAAGCCACAGTATTGGTGGTGTTCAGTATACATTCCCAAGGGTTACAATCTGAGCAGGTACAAGTACAATACACAATACCTGCTCATAATTAAGACCATTCTGTCTGTCAGTTTGAAGTGAACAAAATTGTCCTCTGGTGGTCAGAATAGAGAGATTCAACCTTGCGTGTAAGCAGAGTTTTTGCTTGCCAGGAAGAATTCAAAAAATTAGTTCAGACTGCATATGTTTTATTCTTTTATTTGCTTGTCAAAACTAAAGTCATGTAGCATTACATAAAAGGTTCATCTTGTGAATAATGGGGACAGCACACCATATTATTCAAATAAGTATAGGAAAAAAGTATGGGAACAGAACAGCCTAATCTACCTTCTCTAATTGGCATTGTAAGAGTGGTATAGTATAACTAGGGCTTCTGATTTTCAATGTTTTCCGCCAACTTTTCTACTGTACTTTAAAAATTCAATTGTTACCTGTTAAGCCTCTCATGTGTCTCAATGACAACTGAGAAACTTGTTAATAGTAAAATTAATTTAATTTACAGGGGTTTTCTATGAAGCAACTAAATGAGATTTTAAATTGTAAGTCTTACTTTTTCAAAAGAGAACTGACTCCTCTTTATTAATGTAAATAGTCACGCAGAACGATTGTAATAGTGTGTCCAGCTTAAAATACTTTTATTTTTCATTATAGCTTTAATAAAGATTAGTCGCTTATTAACAGGGGAGCAGTGTGGAGTAGTGGTTAGGGCTCTGGACTCTTGACCGGAGGGTTGTGGGTTCAATCCCAGATGGGGGACACTGCAGCTGTACCTTGAGCAAGGTACTTTACCTAGATTGCTCCAGTTAAAACCCAACTTTATAAATGTGCAATTGTATGTAAAAATAATGTGTAAAAAAATAATGTAATTGTATGTAAAAATAATGTGATGTCTTGTAACAATTGTAAATCGCCCTGGATAACGGTGTCTGCTAAGAAATAAATAATAATAATGTTGCAATCTCGTTTATACGTTTTGCTTGTTAATCAAAAATTAAGGCTTGGACAATTTTTAAAAGCCAATTTAGTTGTTTCACAGAAAAAAAAAAATCGTAAATGAAATCAATTTTACTATTACCACATTTCTCAGTTGTGATTGAGATTCACAAATGGCTTAACAGGTATCAATTGAATTGTTAAATGAGAGTAGAAAAGTCAGGGTAAAGCACCGAAAATCTGAAGTATAACCTGCCTGTAGTAAAGGTTAGGGTAATTTTAATTGTAGGAAAAAAGAAGAAAAAAAACTTTTCTTTTTAGGGTAATTTTAATTGTAGGAAAAAAGAAGAAAAAAAACCCTTTTAAACATGATCAAACATATATTAATTATTGCTGGGTTTAAGTGTGTGGTTTTATTCTGTTCTAATATATGTAGTTACTGCATTTCTATATGTGATGGATCTCTTTTTAAAACATTCAGTGGTGCCTGAATAGCTGGTCCTACATTTAGCAATGATTGGGACTTGAACAAAGTAGAATCCAGGAAGAATATTCATCAACAGCAAATGTTCCCAAACTGGTGACCTCAGGGTGGAAATGGAAGGTACACCAAACCATCCACACTGCTTAAAATACAAGACAAGGAATTTATGCTTCTTTCTCAGCTGGCTACTTAACTTTTCTTTGACAAACAGGGTTATGTACTGTATCATGGTTATGTGTTAATTGGTTTAACTTGGATTTTTAATACACTGTTCAACTTTTAATAAAGTTAATGTGAAACACTCCAGATATTAAGTATTAGTTTGAACCAGTTCTGTTTATTACATTTATTACCCATTGCAGGGAATGTGACAGTGAAATAGTAAAGCCGCTGCCCAGCATACACACACATTATTTTTATATTATATATATGTGTGTGTGTGATGTTTTACATACTGTAGTTGTAGGTCACTGTGATCTATTTTTTATTTAACTTTGTTTTGTTTTTTTCAGCCAGACCAGGATAAATGTATTTCCTGGCATTTTTCTTGGTCTCAAGCAATGATTTTATTGCATTTTGATTATGTTTACATAACAGTCCCCTGCCACAACCATGCAGTAGTTAATCTTTATTATTGAGGTCACATCAGAAAACAATCTTGTATTTGAAATCTCAATCAGCATGGTTCCACAGTTAGAAAACACCAGCCTTGGCACTGATGTAAGGATTCCCAAAGATAAACGGCTGTCTACGCAACTTGACACCCTTTAACTCGTGGTGATGTTATTCACTCCACTACGCACAAGGAGAGAAATATAATGTTAGCAAATGAAAGGTAGGAGAACGGTTATTAAGGCTATGAGGTACTTCTTTAAACAAGAGAGACACTCAGTTTCTCTTTAATCTAGCAGTTTTATATCAGACCATCCAGGAGAGTTATGACTGGCCACTTCCTGTGCTGAAGTGTCCCTGGATAGGTACCGCCAGTTTAGTGCAACGGTGCGTCCGTCTCTTTTCTCGCTCCCTCAGGTAACCATGGAGCTTTGCAGTTGGGAAGGAGACAACAGAGTGCCGCTGTTTAGAGGCTTGATCTCCACATAGCCATGGCAACACAAGGCAGTCTGACATAGAAGGCCTTCCCCTGTAACGAGGGAAGCATGGTCATTTTTTGTGCATAATATCAATTCTGCTCTACAATGGTTCCCTCCTAATGTAGTCTTTTTTTTTTATCTTGGAAGTTCAGCTGTTATACGGAAGTTCAGCTTCTGTTCAGCTATTATACGTAATCTGAAATCTTGACTGCACCACTTTTCCTGGAGACCCTTTCCCCAAAGTTTATTTAAGAAACATTAAGTGATTAATGTGATAAACATAAAAGAGGTTCCCCAGCTTGTGAATTTATAAGGAGTTCAGAGTGGTGCAGGTTAATTGAGCGATAGCGGGTTGCAGTGCACTCCAACACCACTGGGAGAACACAGATACTGTGCAGATTAGTGTTTCCCAAACACCGGTAAGTAGTATTTGAAAAACAAATCCACAATCGTCAATAGAGTTTGAATTTATTTGAAAATAAATAAATACACTTTTGGTGTCTCTGTAGAGCTCTCACCAGGGTTTATTGTTCAGGCTGCACTTCACAAAATTCACGGCTCCCTCAGACAGGCCCGGGTAGCATCTCCCAAATTTGATCTTTCCTCTCTTTATGTGCTTCTCTTTTTCACAATGTACAGTACTGTGCAAAAGTTTTAGGCAGGTGTGAAAAAATGCTGTAAAGTAAGAATGCTTTCAAATATAGACATGTTAATAGATTATATTTATCAATTAACAAAATGCAAAGTGAGTGAACAGAAGAAAAATCTAAATCAAATCCATATTTGGTGTGACCACCCTTTGCCTTCAAAACAGCATCAAGCATCAATTCTTCTAGGTACACTTGCACACAGTTTTTGAAGGAACTCGGCAGGTAGGTTGGCCCAAACATCTTGGAGAACTAACCACAGTTCTTCTGTGGATTTAGGCAGCCTCAGTTGCTTCTCTCTCTTCATGTAATCCCAGACAGACTCGATGATGTTGAGATCAGGGCTCTGTGGGGGCCATACCATCACTTCCAGGACTGCTTGTTCTTCTTTACGCTGAAGATAGTTATTAATGACTTTCGCTGTATGTTTGGGGTCGTTGTCATGCTGCAGAATAAATTTGGGGCCAATCAGATGCCTCCCTGACGGTATTGCATGATGGATAAGTATCTGCCTGTACTTCTCAGCATTGAGGAGACCATTAATTCTAACCAAATCCCCAACTCCATTTGCAGAAATGCAGCCCCAAACTTGCAAGGAACCTCCACCATGCTTCACTGTTGCCTGTAGACACTCATTTGTGTACCGCTCTCAGCCCTTCGGCGAACAAACTGCCTTCTGCTACAGCCAAATATTTCAAATTTTGACTCATCAGTCCAAAGCACCTGCTGCCATTTTTCTGCACCCCAGTTCCTGTGTTTTCGTGCATAGTTGAGTCGCTTGGCCTTGTTTCCACGTTGGAGGTATGGCTTTTTGGCCGCAAGTCTTCCATGAAGGCCACTTCTGACCAGACTTCTCCGGACAGAAGATGGGTGTACCAGGGTCCCATTGTTTACTGCCAGTTCTGAGCTGATGGCACTGCTGGACATCTTCCGATTACGAAGGGAAGTAAGCATGATGTGTCTTTCATCTGCTGCAGTAAGTTTCCTTGGCCGACCACTGCGTCTACGGCCCTCAACGTTGCCCGTTTCTTTGTGCTTCTTCAAAAGAGCTTGGACAGCACATCTGGAAACCCCTGTCTGCCTTGAAATTTCTGCCTGGGAGAGACCTTGCTGATGCAGTATAACTACCTTGTGTCTTGTTGCTGTGCTCAGTCTTGCCATGGTGTATGACTTTTGACAGTAAACTGTCTTCAGCAACCTCACCTTGTTAGCTGAGTTTGGCTGTTCCTCACCCAGTTTTATTCCTCCTACACAGCTGTTTCTCTTTCAGTTAATGATTGTGTTTCAACCTACATATTGAATTGATGATCATTAGCACCTGTTTGGTATAATTGTTTAATCATACTCCTGACTATATGCCTACAAAATCCTGACTTTGTGCAAGTGTACCTAGAAGAATTGATGCTGTTTTGAAGGCAAAGGGTGGTCACACCAAATATGGATTTGATTTAGATTTTTCTTCTGTTCACTCACTTTGCATTTAGTTAATTGATAAATATAATCTATTAACATGTCTATTTTTGAAAGCATTCTTACTTTACAGCATTTTTTCACACCTGCCTAAAACTTTTGCACAGTACTGTATATCTGAAGCGAAGGGCCAGTCTCCACTCAGCCTGCAAACACAATATTTTATTTGACAGTAGTATCAATTGTGAACTTTAATTTTTGTAAACATTGTGGATTATTGACACTACTTGAAATACATAGCCCAATGGTAAGTAGATACAAAGACAGACATATACTGTATATAGATAGAGATAAAAGTTTATGGCAAACTAAATTCTACACACACTAAACTGAATTCTTCATCCCATTTGATTGGTTATCCGCATAGTACCAACCAATCAGAATACTAGATAGTCATGTTCAGCCCACCTACAGCCAATAATATTAATGCTTCTATGTCACAATAAAGTCAATGACTGCGCTGCAAAAACCAGAAACTGCTGCATTTGTTGCAAAAGCAGAAAGACTGGGCCCTGGCTGGACCACAATATCTTGACAGGATCTGTAATTGTGCAAAACTGGCTATGTAAAACTGCTCATTTCAAACACGACGGCTTGCATGCACTCACATGACAAAAGTCAAAACACCAATGCTCCAGATGTCTGTTTCTGGTCCAACTCCTTTACCTTCCAGGATTTCTGGAACTGAAAGAAATACAATATAGAAAGAAAAGAAAAAAAACAACTCTGTAGCATACTCTAAATATAGTCTGCCATATTAAAGTTAACCCAGTTACCTAAAGGGTAAACCAATATTGCATCTGCTAATATTATTTTATTAAACAGTGTTATGTGTATATATTCTGTTACATACCTAATAGTTGTTTCTTCCATAGCTTTTTGGCATGTATTTACTCTGTAATTCCTTAAAATACATAGAGCTTACAAAATAAGCACCTTCACTTTGTAGGTCTCACACTTTCCTATATTAAATACACACCCATTATGTTAAACTTAGATTTGATTTTTTAATATCAATCAATCAATCTTTATTATTTATACAGCGCCCTTCACAATAAATCGCCCCAAAGTGCTTTACATAGATAAAACCAAAATAGTATTTCGTGAACAAAATGCTGCACATTTTGCCAGAATGAATGGACATTGAAAGAAAAAAAAATATTGGTGATTGAAGAGCTACTTCTGGGAGTTTTACAAGAACTGAGACTCCCAGGAGACACTTTGGTTAGCCTTCTCAGTACTGTACCTTATGTGTTTTCAACATATCTGCTTTCCTTCACGTGACCTCATGAAGTGAAAAACGGGAACGTGGAGTAAGTGCAACATTGTGATGTCTTAAATATTAATTATATTTTTAAAATATATTAAACAGGAAAATGTGAGATCTACAATGTGACAGTACTACATATAGAAAAGATTTATTGGAATAACTTAGCTTAGGAACTTTAATACATACCTTATTGTGGAATGATAAAATGAAGTGGAATTAAAGAGAAAGGGGACGCACCTCTGTTTTCAGTCTGTTCTTTCATCTTCTCCACCATCAGAGGCTTTCCCGCAGTATACCTGCACAGCCAAAGTCCACAATCATCAGTACGTTGTTGTCGGTCACAACCATGTTGTCAGACTTCAAGTCGAGGTGGAGGATGTGGTTTGAGTGGAGATACTGGACATTGAGAATCTGCAGGAGAGACTCTCTCACCTCCAGCTCAGAGTATGAGTCCCTACATGGAGAAAATATATATTTTTAGGCCAGAACCAAGCAACAGCAAGAAAATGTAATCTGTTAGCAAAGACTACCTCCTGAACAAGTAATGACTGTGTATTATGTAATTGTTTGATTAGCAACATTTTGTAATATTATATATATATATATATATATATATATATATATATTAAGGATCTTTGGTCCCGCAGATGTGGTATCTCACAGGCGGAGGTGGGACGTGAACCCGATACTGCTCTACAAACCGATACCGCTGTACAAAAGAGCTGGCTCCCTTGCAGGAGCTGGTATCGGGCTTATGTCTTTATATTTGATTGAGTCACCTACCAACCCTTAACCTTAACCCCGTGCACGCTACTATATATTATATATATAAATATATTATATATATATATATATATATATATTTATACACACATATACATACACACACACAATGAAAAGATAGATTCACTGAAAGATAGTGCATATGACACCTACTGAATAACTGGAGAAGCAACAAGCTGACTCTACAAAAGTATTGGTACCATTGGATGGTTTTATTATTAAATGACATGGAAGAGAAAAACATATCAGCCATCTGCGACACTGTAAACCCCCGCCCCATCTAATGTAAGCTCTGACCTGTGAGCTGTTTGCTTCACTGCCCGCCTAAGCAAACTTACAAAAAAATTAAAATAAAAAGCACAGTCACATATCTAGTTGTGATTGGGCAGAGTCCTGTCATTTTTACAACAGATGCAACCTTCGACTCCTTTGACTGGACAACGCGTGTGCAAGTTTACAAAATGCTTGTTCTTAATCTGTTACCTGTTATGCATAGGGTGCTAATAATTTTGTCTGCGACCGTATGTTATTATTAATTATTTATTTGTATTTCAGACGCCTTTATCCAAGTATGTGGTTTTTACAATTTTTTTTTTTTTAATGCAACAGAAATAATTGTGGAGTTTATCTTAATATTTGGGATGTTTAAAAAAAACAAACTACAAGATAATCCATAAATTAAGATCTTCTTTTTAGCACTTTCAAGTTGTTTTTTTTTATATTGTTGTATTTTGTGTTATTAACACAGCTTGTTTTCCTTTCAAATATATTTGAAAATATACTCCAAAGTGCCTCCTCCATCTCTGTCAGCTAGTTGACACTGGGTGCTTCATTTCTTTAACAAAGAATGCTGTTGAGCTCCTACCTTTCTGCTAGGTTGTGCAGCATTTCCTGTCCTGCACACAGCTCCTCAATGAGGACCAGGTATTTGGGGATGATGAAGTCTGCTTGCAGCTGGACCACATGGGTGTGCTGCAGCCTCTTTAGTATTTGATACTCTCTCAACACCTGGTGCCTCTTATCTGCTTTATAGGGCGTGACTTTAGCAGCAGAAACGGTAATGGAACTTAAAGAAAATCCAAGAATACAGCTGTGTACTAAACACTGAAACAATAACTCCAAAAATTGCAAATTCATAAGGAGATGCTTAATAACCAACAGTAATAGATGTTGTTTGTTGAGATGCTGTGTTATGTGTTGATTAGCAGATTAATGCTTTAGGAGTGTGGGAGGTGCAGTTTGAAAATAAACCCTGTATACTGCAGTTTACTAACAGGATGTGCCTCTGTCTGTAACCAGCTGTGTTTGTGTCTGAACAGCAGAGTAAATTGTTTTAAGAGCAAAGCAACACTCCAAGGTGAACTCTTCAGGTTTTCTCAAAACATTTCAATGCTGTTTTTTCTTATATATATTGGGGGAACAAATCATTTTGGTTGATGGCTCTTATCTGGGGAAAACATTCACCTCCTCAATGCTGTTCAGAACTACAGTGCCAATAAGCATACATTCTGGTAACGTTTGCAGTTTTGTCTTTTTTATTTTTATTTTGTTCAAAATTAATACATATAATATTATGCTATGGCTTCATTTTGTAATCTGGTTATTTATTTTACAGTTGTATTTTGTGAGATGTTTGTTCGAAAATAAAAAGTGCATTCTGAAAATAATATTTTCATTTATTCATGAAAAAGGTTTTTCTAAAGCTTTTTTTTCTGAAATCTCAAAAAATGCTGCTTTCACTCTTACTGTATTACTGTAGGATTATGTTTTTATTTTATAGTGCTGCTTTCCTTGTAGCGTTTAATAAAAAGGTTACAAATAATAAAAGTTATGAGAACTGTGTACAATTATTTAATTATAACACAGTATAAAATGCCAAAAATCCAGCAGTTATCTTTATCACAGTTGTTATATTTTCTGTGATTTGGTACTTTTTAAAAGCTTTAATCCTAGGGATAGAACAGTATTATATATTTATATATATATATATATATATATATATATATATATATAATACTGAAGAAAAGTTTATTTTTTTCGCTTGTATCCCCTAACTGCAACAGGCAATTAATTACCACCTCTTGGATTATCAACCATCATTCTTATCAACCACAGGCACAGCAGTTTGATCCATTCTTGGTTTTACTGTGAGTTTAAATGTTAATTGTTACAAATGTTACAAAATTACAAATAAAAAGTGATACAGATTTAAACTTGCTCAGGGAACACTTGTAATTCATAAAATCTTGCACTTCGGAGCTCCTTGAAGTGATGTCAGGAGTTCTTTCCTTCACGAATGGTCGTTAGCGTGTCACAGTCCTTTTCTTCAGAGAACGCACAGGTGCATGTCAAGCATGTATTTTAGAATTGCAGAAATTAAGTCATATAAAAATGACACTTTACGAATAGCAGTTTGTATGAATAAGATTTAGATATTGCTATATGGCCACTTAAGACCACACACCTAATACTGGCTTACCAAAAATGAAATACATAAATAAGAAATTGTACTTACCATAAATAAGCTAGAACTCCAATGGACCTGTTAAGGAAAATAAACTGTCAATTACTGGTAAAGATTGCTTCATGTGAGGAAACGTTATAAATGTTCATAGGAGCCACAATTGTGTCAGTTGCCTTGGATACCGGCGATTGGCACACAATTTCACATGCCACAAACTCAAGAGAGCTGGATCTGCTGTACTGTGGTTTTGTGAGGTCAAGTTGTTGGGTGAGACCAAAATCACAGATTTTAATTTCTTCCCTCTCTGGCAGCACCATAAGGATGTTGGTAGGCTGGCATGACAAATACAGTAATATTGAAAAAATGTTTTAGATCTAAAAATGGTATTACTCTTAATTGTGTGGCCAGAGCTTAGTTTACATTTTACATTTCTCTCTATCAAAAGGTTACCTTGATATCCAGGTGGAGGATGTTCTTGTTATGAAGGTACTCAATGCCTTCTAAAACCTGATGAATAAACACCTTAACCTGAACAAAAAAAAAAAAAAAGAGTTATGTAGTTTAAGCAGAAAAGCTAAACGTAAGAGGTGCACAATTTTCAATGGACAGCAAAACTGAGGATTTTCACACAATGTAAAATATATGTCTTCTCTTGTAGACTATTTTAGAGCTTTCATCATTTTATCAAGTATCATTGCATTAACCCTTTTATTGATTGTCATTTTCAATGCAACTGTGAAAGCCTTTTTTTCTTTGAAATACATTTATAAGATAAAGCCAAGCAATGATAAGGTAATTACTATATTAGGTTATTTATTAATGTACCCTTGACTTAGAAACTTAAAATTAGGGCTACAGGTGTAAAGATAATACTATAGTTAAGATAGTTCCGGACATCTGAAGCACTGAACAGTAAGAATGACCTTCACAAGTCCTTTCCTAACGTTTTCTGCCAGATGTTCCAATCAGGAGCTCCTGAAGCATCTGCTATCTAATAGTTGTAAGTAATGGTTTGTCCATAAACTTGATCATTGTTTGTCAATGGTCATAAAAGCATGCAAATGACCAGTTAGTCAAGTTACATTTAACTTTTTTGTCATTTTACATTTATGAACCTTGACAGAATATATTTCTCTGTTTTAAACATTTCAATGAACTTCATTTGATTATGTAAATCCTAAAATAAATGTTTCTCCATGATAATTCACAACTCATTAGTATTTTCCAGAACTCTTCTGATCCTGACAACAGTTTCTTCCTTCACTGAAGAGGCCTGGTTATTGTCTGATTCAGAAATGCTGTTTTGTGGGGCTGGCATCAGCAACCTAAGATTCCAACAGCATGGAACTTCCTGAGCAGGACTGTCAATTTGTTCCACAAAGATTAGATTTTCTTTCTTATTCTTGGGCTTTGTTTACATTTGAAATATCAATTCACTCTTTTATACCTGAAATATTGTAGCAATATTCAGCATTGTCTTAGTAAAAAACTTCCATATAAATCACATCCCTCATACCAACGTTCATCTTTGATGCTAAATGCATGCAAATATGTTGGCTCAACTTCAAGCAGGTCAGTGGAGGCTTAGTTTTTTTTATTTCCACCTCTGTGCACTCTGAGGTTCCTGTTTAGTCAGGATTAGATGCTTCAAGTACAAGGATTATACCAGTGGTGTTCCCATTGAATACAACTCCATGGGGTGATAGCTATCTGTTTTATCAGTGACTATCAAAACAATGGAACAGCAACAACCTTGTTTAAAATGATACTTAGACTAACTCCAGTCCAGCAAAGAGCGGCCAGATCAAAACGAATGAGCTATGAAGGTAGATTGCGGAAACTGAATCTATTCAGCCTTGAACAAAGAAGAATTAGTGGGGGTTGATTGAAGTCTTTAAAATCGTAAAAGGTGACAAAGGTGGAGTTTCCATGCATGTTTTTTTTAGCTCATGACATTTGCTCAAGAAAAATGTCTTGTGTAAAATGCTTTTTTGGGTTTGCATTCGCTCAGTTTATTTAACTCGAGTAAACTGGGCTTTTCACCCGACGTCATGCAAATGAAGGGGAAAGGTGGGGGTTGATATGCAAATTAGCTCTGCGAGTAAATTATTCGTGACATTTTGTGAAAATGTGGTTTCAAGGCGCAGAGAACTGGTACACGAGTGAATCTAAGCTGCTGTAATAAAGCAGAATACCTTGTGCTTGGTTGGTTAATAATGTGTTTTACTGCTCTTGCCCAAATAGTTTTTTTTTAAATGTCATTGGCGGGGTGTCATGTCGTTAGTATTGAATCCGGTTTCAACTAATTTATCTTATGACTCATTCATTAAAAATTAACTGGGAGGTTGTGGCAAAGTGCCCCCCCTGTGTGTATTTTGTGTTACGTGTTGTGTGTAAATGTTGGTGTATAGTCATCGGTACACGGGATATAAACGGGTCTGTGTTTCACTTGTGATTTAAAAATGTAGATTTGTATTTAGGCACGGAGGGCACAAATCACTTCACGTGCTAGTTAAAATGTAATGTGTGGTCACGGGAGTGCACTTAATTAATTCACGTGCAGTTGTACCGAGATTCCAATTGAATGATTGACTAGCAATCGAGTCTCGGTACAACTGCATAAAACAGCATGTTTTCACTCACTTTCGGGGTTGGGTGTTCGTGAGTGGAGAGCGGGTGAGAGAGAGAGAAGGAAATATATATAACAATTGCTATCGGCGTGCTGGTAGGACCAGCACGGTACTTGTTTTATTATTTACTCACCGTGTTTGTGTGTCTGTCCGTCCACCGTTTGTTTAGTGTTAGTCCGTTTTGTTTATGTCTGTTTATTTTGGCGAAAGTGCCGTGTCCTGTGTTTTGTTACAACCGTTTATTTTTCTGTTTGATTATTAAACGCTGGCGCGATCAGCGCTCAGCTTCTAAAACCCCAAGTCTCTGTCTGTACTGTGTTTCCTGGCTCTGCCGTGACGTCACCGCTCAGTCGTCTTTGTCACAGAGGTATAAAATGAAACTGACCAACACAGGTATTGCAGATCACCATGCCACACATCTTCCACGTATGCTCCCAAGGCTGTCTTGGGAACAGTGGATGTTTTCCCTTTGTTTCAGGAGCTTGATCCTCCAAACATCCTCTATCAGCAAATACTTTTGCCTTGTTGTCTAATGCCAATGGCTAGCGAAAGGACGGTTTGGACACATACTCGTCCATCTTGCTGGTGTGAAGAGGTTGTGCTGCATCACTCTTTCACAGATCTGCAGTGGATAGAGTCCTTTCATGTCACCAGGGCAACATTCAGCATGATAGTGGAACTGGTAAAGGAAGCTATGCAGCCAAAACGGAATTACGTACGGCCTCCTGTGCCAGTGGAAAAAAGAGTGGTGATTGCTTGTATAGGCTGGCTTCCTCAGCTGAGTACAGGGTAGCTGACAATCTGTTTGGGGTGCATAAAACCATAGTTCACCTCTGTATTTACAAATTTGTCAACTCCCTTGTTCAGAGGCACTGCAACAAGTACATAGCTATGCCAGATGTAACTGAAGCAAAAAGCATTGCTCTGCAGGACCGTCCTGCTTCTCCTGAACGGCACCTCCTTGCTTCTTCCTGTATGTAGGACTGTTTCAGTTTTTTAAATTTGTCCCTAGCTTGTGGGACTGAACGCTCTATTCCTCTTTCTGAGAGGACATCAACCACTTGTGGTACACATGCTTGTTATGCTGTTTCGGGCGATCGAGCTGGCTCAACACATCCAAGTCACTAACTATACTTATTAATGCCCGGGTTTCCTCCTTGCTCCAGCGATTTTGAGTGGAGGCCGGACGCACGTTGTCTTTGGACATAACTGGGATCAAAAGCAAGGGAATTCAGTTACAGACATTTAGTAAGCAGCTCACTTGCTCGTCGTGTTTAACTTTAGCATAGTTTTTACAGCAAGAGTATTCTCAAACAGCTGTTTTAATAATATAACAAGTGTACACCGCAGTTTATGGGAAGTGGTTTTATACAGAACTGTAAACCCACATATACAACTTGACAGGCCAGACACAGCAAAAAACAATAATAAAAAAAGCCGCCCGCATTATCATTAAGTGAACCAAGTCAGCCACTTACTTTCTGCCATCTTGGAATCCACAGTAATAACTGACCTGCGCCCTTGCAATATTTATAATGATGTCACTTAAGGATAAACAAGCTCACTAACATTTACACGTGAAATGTGGGTTTCCATGCAAAACTGGGCTTGGATTTTCCCGTGTTTTTTGTCATTTACACAAGTAAAGATTTACCATATCCCTCTCTTTGGCCGTTTTTTTTGGGCACAACGGTTTGAGATCAACCTACTACTAGGCCTTCTCTTGTTTATAATCTTCTTTAAGACCTGCCACCAAAAGCAGTTCTACGTCTAACACTAACCAAGTGTGTTCATTTAGATCCAAGACGATTCAATATTTTGAAAGTAAACTTAAATATGCACATGTTCAGTCAGCTAAGGCTACAGGGTCTCTATTTTTTTTTTTTTTACACCATTCAACCACAAAGATCTGGTGCTCAAAATGTGTAATTAAAAGAACAGACACATACAGTAGTTATTAATATTAATGCAAAATATTTATTTCCTCTAGAATAAAACCTCATCTGACACATTATATTGAAACAAAAGCAAAAAAGAAACATTAAAAGTACTTCAAACAAAACTGAAATTGACATTGTTACAGTAACAATTTGTGCTTTGTTTTTTTTACTCCAGTGTATTGCATTTTTTTTACATGATACTTTAAAAAAAGAAAAAGAAAAAAAAAATCTATCAAATATCTTCACACAAACCTTGGCTTAAAAGTTGCCGTTTTCTGTTCCTCCACCTGTACGTGGCTTATAGAACCAGATTCCATTAAATAGAAGAACTGGTGGCAAAACCTGTTTTCTTTCACTGTACAAGAAAGGAGTCGCTGTAAACATCTGATCAAGAAGAATTTACAGCTTCCAAAGAGTATGAAGCAAACATTGTACAATAATCTTCTCTCAATCAACGGATCAGTCAATCTATTGTTTTTATGTTTTTGTCAATATATATATATATTAACAAAAAGCTGATCAGAAAATAAAGAGATGTTATATTTAGCACATGCTCTTGTACATTTCTTACATATTCTGAGTCATTCAAAAGTCTCAAAGTATGAGTTATTTAAAGTAAACATGGATCACTGGGTCTGATTACACAATGTGTTTAGGACACCTGACTTCAGTAATTGAGTATGTCTAGTGAGGATGAAGTCACAGCAGTTACAGCAGGCTATGGAGGTGTCAGTGTGCAAAACTAAAATTGTCTACTAAACACAAAAGTCTTGAAATTATAACACCACCATGCCTCTCCCTAACTCTATTAATGTGTGTAGTTATTAGGCTATATTAGGCAGGGCAGAATAAGTTGCAGTACATCAAGATATGGAGGTTAACATTTTAAGCATTTTTATTAGCTGATTTCTGTCAATTCAATTACATTTAATTATTATTTGCCTGTGTTCTAGCTGGTGCTTCAGCTTTGGTCATATGACATAAATAGCATAAAGGTATGCTTTATTATATTGGCATTGCATTTTCCTTTCATTCTGCACACAATTTAAAATGGTCTCTTATGAATGTTTCCCTGTTTCTTAAATTACCTCACCCTCAAAGCAGTATTACTGCAAATTACTGTAAGAGTAAACATGTTTGTCATTTCTTACAGTGATGCCACACTTAAAAAAACAAAAACAAACACTAATTACTGTTGTAACAGGGGAGATCTGTGCTGACTATCTGGTGTATCCATGGTTCTGCAGGAAGAGGGCAGCACTCTCGCAGGATCCGCCTGTCAGCCATGGCGATGACACGGAGAGGTGGGGAAGAGGGTGTGTTGGCTTTCCCTCTCTCTGAGTAGCTGAGAGGCGGGCCTTGGGGGATTGCTCGGCCCATAAGAACTGCGCTTGGCTGTGCATTCGTGTGGCCAGAGAGAGATACCAGTGGCAGCTGGCGGAAGACATCAGTATAAACAAAGAACAGGCAAGCACGGCTGAGTGAGATAGCCTGCCTTAAAAGAAACTAAAAAGTAGAAGGAATAATTACGTACCCAAGGGGATGTGTGTAGTTGTACGGGGAACTCTGGCCACCCCAGTGTATAGGAATTAACTGAGTGTAGGTCGGAGGCCCGTACTGACCGGCTTAGCGGCAGTGGGGGCACTGCATAAGCAGCACTTTTGTTTTGTTATTTTCCCTTTTTCTTTCGCCTTTTGTTTTCATTATTATTTTGAGCATCTGTGAGTGCGCCAGTTTTTCACTGTTTTACCAGTATTGGTATTCCTGTGGTCCTGTCTCAGGCCACGCAAAACAGCGCCCTCTGCGGGCAATAAGAAAAACGTTTAAAATAATAAAACTGGGCACCATTGCGGTGTTTGCAAATAAAACTTCTGTCTCCTGTGTGTGTCAGTGAATTACCCACCACCCTTCCACAACTGTATATCAAAATCTGTGACTACTCATTCCTTCCATACATAAATACCCCAATAAGCTGTTTTCAACATAATTTATTAGATTGGTTTGACTGAAGCAGACCTATTCACTTATATATCTCATTTAACTAGATTTTTTTTTTTTTTTTTTGCAATATCACCTGAAAAAAAAATTCAAATAAATCAATATATTTTTCACACATTTGTCTTGTGCCCAGAAAAAAACAACAAGGCATTGCAAATAGTAAGATATATACCATACATTGTAAAGCTTCCTGGTTTCATTTCCTAGTTGACTCTTAAGGCCACCAAGATAGACAGATAAACCTTGACAAACCTTGACAAATGCTTGTAAAATTACAAGACCACCTTTGATGTTAATGCAATGTAGTTCAGATAGTTATTAGATTTCCAGTCAAAAACCTTAATTTGTATTCACAAAGAGAGCCCTTATCCATGTGTATTATTCAGCATCAGTGTGTTAATATGGAATGATCTGCTGTCATTTACAATAATTGCAAGCTTGTTTTTACATCTGTAAGTAGAGTTTACAGAAACGTTCCCCATTTAAGACTAAAATGGCTCTTTAAAGTCTGCTTGTCATATTCTAAACTGAAATAGGTTCTTAATTAATTTTGTTTGTGCAACTTGTTATTGCTTTGGGGGCTCATGCTTATCTTTCTTGCTGATGTGAAGCATGACTGGCTCTCTCACTGTTCCGTAGCTGAAGGTTTGAGCAGAAACTTCCGTTTTGAAACTCTGTTGCTTGTTGTCCAGGGACCTCTGGACCTCTGTGCAATAAGACGGTTTTACCTCAAGAGTAGGTTGGCTCACCGGGGCAGCCACTGCCAACGAATGAGTGATACCACCTGTGCGACTTTCACTAACACGCATGGATATGCCTGGTTCCCCTGTGGACTGAATGTTGGCTGTCCGAGAGGGTGACATGAAAAGGCTGCCAGTTAGGTGCTCCTTGAACCGGTTAAAGAAGCTCTGCCTGGGCTTAGGAATGAGTGGCCTTCCAACATTGAGTAGAACTGGTTTTCCGATAGTCGGTTCATTGATTTCTCTCTGGAGGACAGCTATTTCATAGGGCTTGTCTCCAGCAGGTGGCTGATCATTATCTGCACTTCCATAGGTTTCTCCTTCTTTGGGGATGTAATCCTCAAGATCCTCTAAAGTTAGTACCTTTCCATCATGGGTCAGGATCTTGGCATCTCTGTTTCCAAGGTTATCTTCTGCTTCTGGTTCTTCAACAATTACATTTTCTTCACTTGACCATTCTTCCTGATCTGGGGTCAGTTCTGCATCATCAGATACTTCTGTCAAAGCATCGGCTTCTGCTGAAGCCCCAGTGTCAGTTTCTAGTGAAATGTCACCCTGGTTAGTTTCAGATGTTTCAAAGCTGAAGACAAGAGTTTGACCAACTTGAGCAACCATGGGAGATGCAACTTCCTTTAGCCTGAAGCTGGTAGTTGTCTTGGTTGTGGGTTTAGAACTGCTATCTGCAGAAGAATTGGTGTTTGGTTCTGAAGAGACACTGGGGCTCATGCACTCACTCTCTGCTGAAGCAGCATTTTGGTCGTCTCCCCAGGAAAGTGGCTGAACATTGACATCTGGAAGAAAGGTCCCTGCCTGATCAACTAGTTTGTTGTTGGAGTTGTTGCTATTTGGATTGTTTCTGGGTGACCATTTGGGCCTGGGGGCAGGCACAGAGAAGGACCTAGGCTTAGCAGGAGAGGCTCCCATTTTCCTCTGAAGCTTGGGGGATTTCTTCACTTTGTACTCGATGATCTCCTCAACTTCTATCCACCTTGATTTTTGTTCTTCAGCTTTTGTTAATGTGGCAATGGGCCTTGCAGTTGCCCCTTGTTCCTCCTTGGGTTCTGTCACAAAGAAGGCAGGGATGACTGCTTTCTTTGCCATTTCCTGTTGGGGTCTCACCCCAGGTTTCTTCTGCCAGGTGACTGGGAGTGGTTCTGGAGTTGATGTCTCAGACCTCAATATCCGGGAAGGGGATATTCCGGGAGATACGCGACGTTTCACCTTTGGAGTCTTGACCACCGTGGTGATTGTCTCTTCTCTGATGATGAACAAAGTATAAATGTTGAGTAAAATGCATTTCCATGGATCCACCTGCAGCATGTCATGCCATCTCCACACCAGGCAAGTTGGATGTTAGTTATGTGAACAAACAAAACTCATAAAGTAACATGAATCTTCCAATATCTCTGTTCTAATACCATACAGTGCTCTCTGGTGATTTTGCCGACTGATTTACTTATACAAAATAGTGTGGCCTGTGAATTAGTGAAGGGTCATGTACAAATTACTGTCAACATGACCTAACCGCCAATTAACGGAATTTGTGAACTATTGAATCATGAAATGAAGATGCACTGTAGTCAATCCAAAGTAATCCCAAACCCAATCTGTCTACAGTACCATTTATTACAAACCTTAAACACAAACCAACCAGCTGCTATGCACTAATCACTAAGATACACCATAGTTAAACTTTAGTGATTAGTCTAAAAAGCCACACCCGAGTATTAGACATGATGCAATCTTTAAGTAAGATTTCAAATTTTTATAGTGTGCACCAATAAAAATGAGGGTGGTATTTTTAGTTTCCATGTAGAACTCTTTAACATGTAATATATAATAAATAAAAATAATACATTTAAATGCGAGTATTTTCAAACTCTGCAAGACCTAAAATGATTTTAAAACTGAAATCATTACAGAACCCCCTGCAATGTTATTATTTTCCTTTGCTGTTGTCCATATCGCAGCACTTTTTTTATTTCATGATATTCCTGATCGTGTTAATATCGTTTTTATTCACACATCCTAGTTAAATAACCAAGGGAATTACTTTTTTTATACTTTTACTCGAGAATGTTCACCAGGAGAAAGAGATTTTTCTAAAGATCCCAGTATATCCAGTTCATGATCCCTCCTGCAGTTCACGGTCGGCAATGACATAGCCTGGATTTGAACTTGCGATCTCCAGGCTATAGGGCGCATCCACGCGGAGCGCCTTTACTGGATCCGCCACTCGGGAGCCCCTCACCCAACTGATTTATGCGACCCATGATATGTGATTCAAAATTTAGAGTCGACAATATATTTAAAACACTGCAAAACAGGCAACACAAATGTAACGTAATGCTTTCTTGTAAACTTTGCAAGGTGTTCTGTAACACTTTAAGCCGTCCCATCCCTTATTTATTTTTTCAGCCATTTAAAAAAATATATAATGAATAGACTCACTGGGATGCACTTTCAAAGATTCCACATTATTGGTATTTGGGAAGTGAAATCCTTTAAAAAATAGTTGTGCACTAGTCTCAGATAAATAAATAAAAAATATATATAAAAGGAAAGGGTTGAAACAAACATGAAACTGGGTTCAGGATGTAAAAAGGACACTGCATTTAAAATATGGCAATTGATAGTCCCAATAAAATCATAAATAAACCAAACTTTAAGGTTTTAATTTAACTGTATGTTTTATCTCCTTATTAAATCAAAATTGCAGTATTTAGAATTCCAAAAGTTTCAGTGATTTTTTTTTTATCTACGTGGAACACAAAACACCATGAGGTATGGTTGTATGGGTAATGAAAAAACATTCATGTTACACAGGTGTGTATGTGTTAGCAGGTCATGCAATGTTAATGAAACAAATATGACGTGAACACAGCAATGGCCAACATTTTAAAAAGAATGACACTTACATGATGATGGTTTTCTTTGGCACTTTAGTGTCTTGCTCAGTGACTACAAGGAAAGGATGAAAAGCATGGGGTTAGAGAAATGTAAAAGCTGAAATGATAAAGTATTCTACGTTGTATAGGGACACTGTTGAAAATGAAAGGTAAATATGTTATATACAGTTGTAGTCAAAAGTTCATATACCAATGGAAATGTATAATTTCTAGAAATTTCTCGAAAGCAAAGAATTTTAAGAAAAATCTTTTGTAGCAAAAGTTTTGCTTTTGTGGTCGAGCATTGCATGGTGAAGGTCTCAATGGTCGCAGGCCAAGGAAAAAGCCACTCTTAGGAAAATGTCACAAGGACAATTGCTTAAAGTTTGCAAATGGGCATTTGAATGATGGATATGAGTTCTGGTCAAAGGTTTTGTGGAGTGATGAAACAAAAATCAAGCTATTTGGTCACGCTGATAGTCATTACGTTTGGAGAAAGTCTGGTGAGGTGTAGAAAGAAAAGAACACCATACCTACTGTCAAGCATGGAGGTGGTAATATCCTTCTATGGGGATATTACCTACCTATAAAGGGGAACCTTACCTACTGAAACTTGCTAATGTTTTCAGCGAAATAATTTTGAAAATTCATCTGCAGCTTTGTCATGTGCAATCGTACTCTTAGCACCTTCTGTACAAATCCCTACACAATCACCCCATTCCAACTGCAAGTCCTTCGAGTAGGGTTATTATTTTGGTGCTCTGAATTCCGGCCCCTGACAAGAATTCTCTGTAGTTTCAAATAAAACAAACATTTTGAGAATTGAACACCGTCTCCCTGAGTACTACTTCCTAAACATGAAAACATTATAATATACTAAATGAACGGATCAAGCTTGTTATGAAAGCTTTCAATACAATCGGGATAATACATAATCATTATTTACAAAATCTTGTTTGTCTTGGTACTTGTTTAAAACTGTAACTTTACTGCTATACTGCTTGCAAATGTTGTAAAATGGAAGTACAAACTTTGTGGTGTGAAAGCTAGGGCATCTGCATTGCAAGCTGCACTGTATTTTATTTATGTGTAACAAACACATTTTTAATGTGAAAAAAATGTATTTGATATGAATGACACTTTCATTGAACATACATACATTTGCACACATAACTTTAACGTGCATATATATGCTTCTGCTGTGCAAAAGTCTTAGACATGTTGCATTTTTCTACTCTGATGCATTTTAAGCATCAACAATTTACTCAAAGCATCCACTAGTGTTTTCTACAAATATAACAACCTTGACTTGCATAAAGAAGAAAAAAATTGAGTGAAATAGCTCACATCACTTAATTTTCAAGGTGTGGTATCTGAAGCATAATCAACAAGTACAGAGAAACATCATCTGTAATTGAGAAAACCAGGACTGGAAGACCCAAAAAGCTGTCTAACAAGGTTGAGCAATACTTGAAGATAATATCCTTAAGGGATAGAAAGAAGACAAGCATTTAATTGACAACAGAACTGGCAGAAGGCACAAGTGTCGTTATCCATCCATCAACAGTCCAAAGGACCTTCGACTATTGTTCCATAGTCCAATTTCTGTGTTCTTGTGCAAATTTTATCCTTTTAGTCTTGTTCCCCTTTCTTAGCAGAGGTATTCTTACTGCAACACATCCTTTAAGTCCTGATTTCAAGAGTGACCTTCGTACTGTTGATTTGATGGACAACGACACCTGTGCCTTCTGCCAGTACTTACTTTTGCAGTAAAATGAAGAGGCTTGTGAACACGAAACATTATTTTACAATATTTGAAAAACATAAAATGCATTTATCGTCACTTGTTAAGTCTAATATTGCCCAAATACGTTTTGGACTTGCTTATTTAATTGATAATTGGGTAAAAGTGCATTGCAAAGACATGTCTGCGACCAGTTTCTGCAGTTAAACTTCACACACACACACACAAACAACACAAACCTCTCTCCTGTGTATGATGATGAGTGTGGGTAGGTCATGTGAGCATGGCGAAGCATAGGCAAGCACTGTAAAGCTGAGAGGCATGGCAAAGCTTATCAAAAGCAAACCATGGCAAACCAAGCCCCTGTAAAATTTCCTACATCAAAAGCACCAAAAAAGTGAAAGGCAAAGTGAAAGCCTTGTAATGCACAGACAGCAGAAAATGGAAACGAAAAGTAGGGGTCTGCAGAGCTGCCTGACATTACGTAAAGCAAGACAGAGAATAAGGTTGCACTTTAGGGTTTAAATAGGGTGATTCATTGATATTGTGGCAGGATATAACAGGGGAGGAGCCCTAGCTCCTGCCCCCTGAACCACACAACAAGGTTACAAGAACCAACTTAGTTAAACAGAGCATCAGCCTAATTAACTAATACACATCCAGTATACAGTATTTCAACCAACAACTTTTCAAGTAGATGTCTTATTCAACCAACTGTGCTGTTCCTACATTAACACATTAAAACACAACCTGTGCGAGTTGTACAGGATCAAGGCCAACATGTATGTGTATCTGACTTTCTGAAACAGCTCTTTCCAGGTAGGGAGGTGGCAATGGTGCACAATAATATGGAGGGACTTGCAGACGGTCATAAATAAAAGTGAGTGGCTGCACTGGGATACAAAATCTAGGATTGATCACTGCATGTCCTCTCAACACCACGGTCACTGGTGATTTTTAAATGGAGAAAAATATACCCCAAAATACACGTTACATAAACAACATATCCAAGCAAGCACACATGCACAGACACGTATCTACCCATACGTCCACATTACACTGCCATTTTGTAATTACAGATGCTACAACCACAGTGTCTCCACTAGTATCTGTGTTATATAACCTCATTGCTTACTGTTCCTTCCTCATAAATCTGTTTCATTGTTGATGTTTCATTTTCATGACTATACAATTAAAGGTCCTGTATTAAGTTATTTCAAGAAGTTTTTCCGGTTTTATAGAAATCCTTAATTTCCTGGATGTACTAATATCACGAACAAAGCATAGTAAATTGAATATGGGCATTTAGTCTAGTAGTCAAAGGTTTCAGAACAGCTTGACTTCAAAAAAATTTTCCAGAGAAAAGCTGGTAAATGTTCACACACTGATATCAAATCAGTTAGTTAGTAACCTTTTAGCAAGACAACTATTGTACATGCTACAGTAAGTCACTACACAGGTGACTTTCATTCACATGGAACTGGTCATCAGTTGCTGAGACAAGACGTACATATTATTGATTCTTTCATTCCAACAACCATGGGATCACTTTTAATATCAAAAAAGAGGAACATGAACCCAAGATCCTAATTATAATAATAAAATTATATATATATATATATATATATATATATATATATATATATATATATATATATATATATATATATATATATATATATATATATTTAGATTACGTTTTACAAGACAATCATCTCAGTGATACACTCATGGTAAGCTCTAAAAAATAATAATAATACAAATAAACACGTAAGACCTTCTCTTTAGGTAGGGGGTTCCACAGTTGGTATGTGTACAGGCTGAAGGCTCTTGTGATGACTGGTCAACAACAAAGAGTCGGACTCTAGACAACCAAGTTTCACTAACCATAATATTTGTGTACTCTCCATCTAGAAAAACAAGAACAAGAGCAGCTACCTTCTATGGTGATGGCTTGCTCCCCTCTCCTATCTGGAGTCAGCAGTACTGGAGACTGCAAGTACAGCTCAGCAGTGCAGTTCACAGATCCCAGCCTGTTCTTGAGCTGCAGAATCACACAGCACATTGATTAAACTCTGATTTTTTTTTTTTTTTTAGTAGTGTTATATTAAAAAATCCCCTTATTTATGATTTAACAAATGTAACACAGCTTTCAAAGCTATGTCACCATCAACGTTATTGTTTAGTAACAGATAGTTAAAACCAATTAAAAACAGCAAGTCATTTCCAAACCTAATCTGAAACCCTAGCCCGTTACACAATCTCGCTGTTCTCTCTATGTCATGTTTAATCAAACAGTTAAACACATGACTTTCTGTTGAGTACCTTGCACTCGTATCGTCCGAGGTCTCCCTCTCCGGGCTCCTTGATGACCAGGACCAGGACTCCACTGCGAGCCTCGCTGAATGTCTGGTATTTGCTCTTGTCTGTCAGCAGCCAGCCATCTTTGTACCACCTGCAATGGAAACAACAGCAAAATGCTTCGCAGCAAGACAAAAAACATTCTAGGCAAAAGAATGTTCTGAAGGTGTTCCCTACAGCTCTATACTCTATAATTTCTCCTTTACTAGTCATCGATGATTATTATAAACCCGATCATCTTTGCCAATCAGGGTGTGAGTGGTCTTTATCCTATGGCAGATGCCCGCTAAAAGCTAATGCAAATCTTGAAACCCCTTTCGCAGTGGTCATACCTGTTACAGTAGTTTGAAGTTTCAGATGTTTACCTATTGTTGTCAATATACTATTTGCATTATGTAATGATTCAAAATATAATGCATGGGTGAAAGCCAATTGAAGTGAGTTTTGGTGTATTTGGTGCCTGTGTACCTGTTCTCTGGGTATGGAGTTCCTTGAATTGTGCAAGTGAACTGGGCATCCTCTCCTTCAATGAGTGGGGTGTTCCTCAGCTTGTTAACAAACCTTGGAGGCACTGGAATATGAATTATTATTATTATTATTATTATTATTATTATTATTATTATTATTATTATTATGTCATGCTCTATTTTAATGGTCTATCTTTAGTTAACAACTATCTTTCTAACACATTAACAAGCGTTGTTCATTTAAAACTAATAGTAAGTTTGTTTATTTATAAACTAAAAACAAATGTATAATCATATAAAAACCTGATCTCATTTGCCAAACATAACTACAGCAACATCTTTAAAAGTTATGCTAAACAGTTCTAACCATATTCCAATTATATGATCTACTTGGAGCTGACAACCTCTGAAGGAAGTAGGGATCTGCTTAGTTCATAGATTGGTTATTATATATCTGCAATCCATTATCATAAAATGTAAATCTGTTACTATGTTAGGAAGCTAGTTGTTAACAGTTAAAACGTAATTATTCAAATCAACATAAGTACAGCATGTGGAATAATGTCGTCTAACTTAACTTTATTAAATGTGGATAAGTGGTTTTGCCAATATAGTTTGATTAGCAAAAACAATAATTGGCCAGAACTCATGCAAAAGCAGTTAGTTAAACATGTTATTTTGTACATAATGGCATATCCATTCATCACAGGCAAAATAAATAGATATATTGTAAGATATAAAATTTGACTTACTTTTTACAAGGATCTTGCCCAGGGTGCTGGCGTTCCCAGCAGTGCTGGCAGCGAAGCACATGTACTGACCCGAGTCATCAGCCGTGAGATTGTCAAGGATCAGGGTGCAGGAACCGTCAGGATCCTCAATGATGATGTGATGGGGATCCACTTCCACTGCTCTACCATCTTACACAGAGTAAAACAGGGTCTAATATCATTCGAAACAACAAGGCTTTCCAGGGTTGGAGACAGTGTTCATGAAAGGTGAGGGATAATGGCACAGTCTGGCAAGGCAGGTGCCATGAGAGGTCTGACCTGTGTGACACCAGCCATTCTGCCCTGAGCCTCTCTGAAGCAGAGGCTGTTAATTGTTCCAAAGTTTGATCTTTTTTTTTTTTTTTAATGTGAATTAAGGTTCACTGGGAGCTATACCATACTTGCCACATCACATTAGGAAACAAATACAAATAAGAAACATATAGACATACTGTATGTATGTATATTAACAAACATATAACATTATCTTCAGAGTGTGTTCTCTCTGTGCATATTATACACTATCTATAATGTACTGTAGGTGCGTCAGTTGTATTATAGCTGCAACCAATATAAGTGAATGCAGCCAAGGAACAGCATCTCATCCTGGGCAGTTGTATGGGTAACCTGCACAGACATGCATTTCTTACCTTTGTACCATGTGATGACTGGCTTGGGAGTCCCTGAGACCTTACATGCTAGCTTGACAGTTTCTCCCAGCTCAGCTGTACAGTTAGCCAGCACCTCCTCAAAATCTGGGGAACCTTTTAAAACAAATCAAGATTGTAAGGATTCATTTGTATATTAGTTTGTCATTCAACCAGAAGAGCCTGCTCTGAACTGTACTTTCCCTCCAACAATGTGCTGTGCAAAACGACAGTCTGAGTTACAGAAACCCCAAAAGTAATAAATGGCAGCTTCAAGGCAACGGCTGACCAAACTACTTGCTTTTTACATTTTTATGGAAATTTAATTAGAACAGTTTTTAATGATGCAATGTTGATTTAATACTTCACATGGAGACATTTGCTTGAAATAATTTATGAATGTTGCCTTTTGTTTCAAGGGCTTATTCAAGCAATTACTGAACCCCCTGCTTGCTGGGATTTTTTGGCTTTTAAGAGCAGGTAACCAGTTCAGTATACAGGTTTTTTATGGCATGGAATCTTGTGTTCTATAAGTATTATGCCACAAATGAGAAATGACCAAATAACTTTCTGAGGGAAGTTATAAAAAGTAATTCCTGTTTCTACCACATATTCTTTATTGATGTTTCAGACCACGAACAATAACTAGGGATGCACCGAATCTAAGTTTTTGGGATTCGGCCGAATACCGAATCCATCTCAAAAGATTCAGCTGAATACCGAATCTACAAAAACTGTCAAGAAAACTGAAGTAAACTGTTGGATGAAAAACAGCCTGGCAGCTACTAACAAGGGGCGCGCACAATCTATTTTTTTGAGGCTTTTAGGTCATAGTATTTTTATTACCGAATGGAAATATATCCCTGAATAAGACTGCCCCCTCCCCACACAACAGAAACGTCAAAATACAGAACCGTTTACATCTTTGCCGTAACCCACTATTTTCTTTAATAACGTTTCAACCTGAGTCACCTGATCTAAGAGTAGGGTTGCCAACAGGCTCCAGAATCTCGGGACACTTTAAGGCAGGTCAGGTTTTGTAACTCACCTCTCTAAACTGCAATGTATTCAGTAAAGTGAGTGTGAACTGTGCGAACTGTCGCTAAATTAATTTAATTGTTTTACTTAGTTGTTACTAAAAGCACACACATGCCTGCGAGGATCGTTTCCATCAATCAACCTATACAGCAGCGGATTAGCTTTCTGAGTCTCTGACTGGGCAGGACTGTAGAAGCAAGAAATATTAAACAAACAGAAACTGTACCTGCTGCCACAAGGTTAAATGAAAGAGTGCAGGTGAGTGCAAAGTTATCTATAATAATGGTGTTGCACTATTTTGATAGATATTGTTTACTGTATAAAAAGAATCAAGCAATACGACTAATCGTTGTTATGAGGCTCTCCGGATAGAATCGTCACCACAATTAAACAATTAAATACATTTACCAAACTGCTCAAGTAATTTACACTCACTTTACATGTCGAATACATTGCAGTTTAAAGAGGTAAGTTAAAAAACCTGACCTGCCTTAAAGTGTCCCGAGATTCTGGAGCCTGTTGACAACCCTATCTGAGAGCTATGAGGAAAAAATTACTGTGATGGGTGACCTGAATGATCTCCCTGTCAAATAAAACCTATGTTGATTTAAATCCACCGTGTGTGTAACACATATCAAATAGGCTATAAAATAGTTTAAAAATTATTTTAATAAAACACAGCAGTTCCCAAATGGTTCAACTTTTATTGGCACATTGCAATAACGTAAAATGTAATTTACTAAAGCTTATTGTTCAACAATGCCTTGCGCATCTGACAGTTCTAAAGTCACAAAAAAATATATATTTCTGTGGACCGATTTTTTTTTTTTTAATCTCAGTTTGCAGTTACTATATATTACAGGTTTACTACAGAGCTTTACTCCATGAAAAGTGTGATGTAACTGTGCTGTTGCATGCGGGGGTATGTTTGCATTCAGTAGCTGCGTGACGTGTTTAGTGCGTATGCCACCAATAATTTAGGGAGTCGAGAGCTGCGACAGAGTTCATTAAACGTGTTCTTGTTATTAAATACAATGGTTACATTCAATACTGGATTTGTGTCTTTTATTTAAAGAAGAACTGCACACATTGGAGGGATGTATTAAAATGGATGTGTGTCTGGGCGGATACCTACTGCTCAAAAAGAAGATATTTGGGCTAAATCCCAAACCGAATCCTGGATTCGGTGCATCCCTAATTATTTTGAACTTGGCCTACTTAGTAGCCTAGACATTAACACAAAATAGATCATGGTCCTATACAGATGCTCAGAATGAGCTGGAGGGGTTAGTGTGCAGTCTATTGCTCCCAACACGTTGGGGGAACCAGAAATGTCATAGAAATTTGTTTTCAAGACTTGTAAGTACACCCTGACTTTAGTGAAAATTAAGTAGTTGGGTGTTTGCCTCAAAAATGCATTGAGCACAACTGGCAACGCAAGAGAAAAAGTGGACTGGAAAATGCCAGAAACAATTGCGACTGTTTAAAATGTGCTTTCAAAAGTTCTTAACAAATTGATGCAATTGTTAGTGTCACAATTGCCGGCAGCTTTTGTACATTTCATTATAATATTTGAGAGCCCTGATTTTCTCTATCTCTACCCCATTGTTGTGAATTTATGCAGGAACGTCCATAATTACATATTCATCTAAGGTTTAAACCGCAAAGAAACTGCTGCTGCAAAGCACTCCTTAAAATGTTGATAATAGCATTGCGCTTGTTTAGTACAATTCACCCTAGACTTCCGACTCGTTTGCAACTGGTTTGCGACTATTGTGACAGACACAACACTTTAGTACATCTACCCCTCAGTGTGTTGAATTTAGAAATACTAAAAGAAAATATGTACAGTTAATGATAGATGTTTTTCTCAAGACACTGAAAAACCTTTAGCCAAAACATTTGCTTCAATAAAGTGTTTGTTATGCTTTTTCCTTACTTCAGTTGGTCACGGGGTTGTGCATCTTCATTGTACATTTGGCACAATCAATACATGCCTTAAATGCCAATGGTACAGCTTATTTTACTACAGCCAATCAAATATTGGAAGACCTAAACTCAACTCACTCCAGGCAGGCAGACTGTAGCGCAGCTGAAGGTCACAGATGTCCTTCACCCATGAGTTCTTTATGATAACGGTGCGGGCCTGCAAGGTGTACTTCCTCACAGAGTCCTCACGCTCATGCCAGACCTCAAACGCGTGGTCATCCCCTTCCACTATGTCATTCAAGTCAATGTTTGTGAGCTGCAGAAGGGAGCATTACAGAAGAGATATAGGAGACTACACACATACACATACACAGTATAGATTGATCACTGAAAAGGCAGGCAGGATCAGGTACCTTCATCATGTTCTTGAAGATGTAGGCCTGGGCCTCAGTGTTGGTGTCTAGCTTGGGTTTGCAGATCAGGACGTAGTTCTTGAAGAGGAACACATGGCGGTGGTGTCCGCGGGAGGACGCTCTTGTCCCAGGTGCCCCCTCCCACACAGTGAACGGTCCCTGCAAAAAACATCACGACAGGGACGTCAACAGATCTCACCCTCAAGTAACAAACAATCGCTCCGTCTCCTATGAGGTGATTTCGCAATTTTTCCTGGATTCCCTCAACCAGGACATTTTCCATACACAGCATGATAAACTGATAACAGTATCTCACACTCTATGAAGTTGTTCATTTTTAAGGACATACTATGGTATGGGGGAATGGCATTTCTGCATTGGCATTGGGCATCTTTTTTATATTATAATATGTAAAGGGCTGGCACTAGCAATGTTACCTGTCGGATGGGTTCCCCAAGGGCCTCCAGATTGGCCGGGTAGTTTTCAATAAGAGAGACGTGGAGGGTGTTCTCGGACCGGTAGGGTAGGGAGGACACAATGGCAAAGGCCTCTTCCAGCAGGGCGCAGTTCTGGCCACTTCTGGCTTTGTTGCGGATCATCTCCTAAACCAACATATAACAGAAATACAATTCAGGTTCTACACCAAAAGGCAGTAAACATGATCCAGATGTCATCAAAGCAGGTATACTACCGCCTTTTCATTTTTGAGGGCACCTTCTAGGTAATGAAGGGTAATTCTGGATACATCTATAAAACTTGGTGTGGTCCAATTCCTCACCTTCAGCACTGCCTTGTATTTCTGGATCCTGTTGAGCGGTCTCTCCAGGTAGTCAGGCACTGACAGTACAGGGAGCTGAGATGGATCTTCAATGGCGAGTTCGGTTTCAGTGTATTTCTATTAATATTAGAAAGTAAAAGCAAATTAATACTGTGTTACAACTGTGCTAAAGTGTGCAACAGATCCATAGATGTGTTTGATGTACTAAAGTGTTGTGCCTGTCACAATAGTTGCAAACCAGTTGCAAAACGAGTCGAAAGTCTAGGGTGAAATGTACTAAACATATGCAGTGCTATTAGCATTAATTTGTTAAGAACTTTTGAAAGCATGTTTAAACAGTTGCAATTGTTGCTGGCATTTCACAGTCCACTTTTTCTTGTGTGTTGCCAGTTGAGCTCAATGCATTTCTGAGGCAAACACCCAAGTACCTAATTTTGACTAAAGGCAGGGTGTACTTACATGCCTTGTTGAAAACAAATTTATATGATATTTCTGTTTTCCCCAACATATTGGAAACAATAGACTGCACACATGTGCCACTAACCCCTTCATTTCATTCTGTGTCAATTGTCTAGGCTACTAAGTAGGACAAGTTAAAAAACATAATAATAATAAAAAAAAACACTAAAATAATTTAGTTTCAATTTAAAATAATGTATAATGCAGCATAATGATTTATTTTGTATTACCAGTAGCCTACAGGCTAAAGTAAAAAGAAAGTGCGCTAGATATTAATTGGATTTTGCTACTGTACTGTATACTGTATAGGCCTACTGTACAGATTCATATTTTTACATAATGTAATGTATAGCCTACCTAAACACATTAGTGTTATTTCAGCTCAATAAGTTACATTTAAAATGCATTAAGCACTATAAAATGTATGTGTGTGTGTGTGTGATTTTATTGTATTGTTTTTCAACCTGATACACATTTCCGGTTGTGGTATGTTTGCACTGCAACTGGCCCGTCTTAGTACATCTACTCCTCAATGTGTTAAATTTAGAAATACTAAAAGAAAATGTGTGATTTCAATGACAAACTTGTTTTCTCAAGACACAGAAAACTTTTAGTTGAAACATTTGTCATTGAATTTCCATATTTTCTTTTAGTATTTCTAAAGTGTGCAATAGCATTAGGTTCTTATTTTACCTTGAAGAAGTCTTGGACTGCTCTGCTATTCACAGCCGACTCAGCCTGTGATCTTCCTACCAGGAACTGGATGTACTTCTCGAAGCCGTCCGCGTTTTTAATGAAGCGCATGGCAACGTCATCGTCCGTGTCGCACTGGCTCAGGCCAGGGAGGAGGGTGCTGCAAAAGAAGAGCATGCTCAAAATGTTCAGGCTGGTGAAGGAAATTACCTATTCAGTCATACATTGATGCTAACCGCTTGCTATTTATATGCAACATGCAAGGCATGGAAAGTCATGGATTTACTTATACTGCTATATGTGTAATCATAGCCCATTGGTTATTCCTACAGTCCAGGCACAGCAGTGAATTAGTCCAGAGATTCCCAATTCTGATTGTGGAGGGCCATTCCACCCAAAGTTCAAATTAAACAACTAACTAACTAAAATCCGGATTGAGGTTCAACTGGTTCATGAAGGAGCAAAGACTTATAGAAAAGGCACTACCAGGTCCTATTTACAATACTAATGCTAAATAACAAAAAATTGTATACACTCAAGCAATTGTGATTTTTTTTGTTTTCCTTGTTATTGCCACTCACCTGCTGTGGAAGATACTGAGCTCATCAATGTTCCTGAAGATGGTTGCCTTTTGGCTGGCAATGACTGGTGGGATATCAGGGCTCGTGCCCATGTGCTGCAGATGATGGGATACAAAGAAGTCCAGATCCCTCACAAATTCCTCTTCAGTGTTTACTATCTCCTCGATAAGATGGCTATTAAAAGAAAAAAGGATAAATTAAGTGTTGCACATGTATAAACATGTAGCACTGAAAGAAAACTACACCTTTTCCATAAAATGTAATATTAAAGGATAATGCAAACATTCCTTATTATCCACTGACCCTTTAACCTTTAGCCTGCTGCCAGTTTAAAAATACAGTTTTGCTTTTAAGCCTAATCATTCTAATATATAATAAATGTATACGTTTGATTGATGTGTACTGCACTGGTTAAGACCATATGAGAACCTATAGCAAATTAATTACTAAGTATTTTTAGATTATATGGAAAGTCTGTATTGGCTTTGATGGTTCTTCCCCACCCCTCAGGACCTAAGGAGTTGTTTAAAGGCAGGAACCCCGCTGAGGTTCACCTGCTTACTCACCAGAGCTTTCTCTTGTACTGCTCTTCAGACACCTCCTTTCCAGGGAACTCAGGGGCCTCTCCTACAGGGGTGTCCGAAGAGAACTGCAACGGGAGATACAGGTTAGCCCCTTTCTTACTTTATAAGAACATTGTAATATGAACATTGCACATTGCATTATTGCATAAACTTACATCAGACACTGAATACGAACTGAATAAATAATTCAGAAAAAAGACAACCACCAATGGAATGGAATTAATGATTTATTGAATTGACGGATAAACATGCCTGTAAAGGATTACGTTATTTGAATTTGGCCCATGGCCTAGGCTGTTGGAGCTCATTAGCTGCCACTATGCTGAATGAAATATTTTAGTTTGAGGAAAACTAATGCCAGCGGGCAGGACAAGTGGCACTTGAGGCACGTTGCAAGACACACTGCAAGGTGGAGGCAGGGGAGGAGGGGACTAAACAAACAAACAAACAATAAGGGCCATAGATGAAAGAGGGTACATATATCTATAGTTAGATGATTACGTATTTGATTAACACTAGAACTGGCATGTTTTTTTGACGGTTTGAGGTTTTCAAATTTAAAATTACTCTGCGTGTCTGAAAGTTATGCAGTTGTCCGTTTATGACTTTTCCTAAATACATGTATTAAATACCCTGACAGCATTTGAAAGGCAGGATCACGCAAATCAGGAAGTTATAATCCCACCCAACTAGAATCGCCAAAGCAGTCATTTTGACTGCCTTTTACAATACATGTTTTTATTTTGAATATAACCTACAATATTAGGTATCTTTTTTATATACAAGCCTGTTGTTATGTCTACTGGACCTGGCAGCCATCAATTCCTTAGTTTTGTGCAAGGAATGCACTGGGGAAAATATCAGTAGGAGAGATTTCATCTTGAAGCTAGCCACAGCGCTTCGGCAGAAACATTTCAATCAGAAAACTGAAAAGCAGCAGGCTGCTGCAGCTCAACCAGGATTCAGTGCTGCACCGAGCGACACTTTCGTTTTAAATAAAAAATGACTTTCGATTTTATAGTTTTGTATGTACATAAACCTGTTTACACACTAGTTTCTTTTGAAATGTTTATTTTATTATAGTTTTTTTCATTTTTTGAAGTAGTGCTTTATATGTGGTAAGTTAGAAAATAAACACTTTCATGTTTAATTGTTCATTTAAATACAGCGTTTCAGCTGTGCAGATGTTTGATATGTCGTGCTTAAATAAAACTTTTGTGTTGTATGTGATAGTTTGTCTTTCATTTTAATATTGATGTTGTTTAAAATGTAACCGTCATAATGACTGCCAGTGGTGTTTTTAAGTATATACGCTGTTAGTATAACACGCCGGTTCTAGTGTTAAGGGGCAAATTCTCCTTTCAGAAATGCAATCAAGTTTTCAAGGATCACCGTGTCGTATATAAGGGGAGCAGTGTGGATTAGTGGTTAAGGCTCTGGACTCTTGACCGGAGGGTCGTGGGTTCAATCCCTGGTGAGGAGACACTGCTGTACCCTTGAGCAAGGTACTTTATCTAGATTGCTCCAGTTAAAAACCCAACTGTATAAATGGGTAATTGTATGTAAAAAAAAATAATGTGATATCTTGTAACAATTGTAAGTCGCCCTGGATAACAGCGTCTGCTAAGAAATTAATAATAATAATAGTATATAAAACAATGATGGTGATGATGACATATACGTTACCTTCAGTTTTTTGTCGAGATAAGCCGGTGAGACCCATCCCTGCCGAGATGGTGTTGATTTGGTGGGCTTGGTTCGGACAAGCCACTTGAGCGGGTGTGCTGAATCGAAGACCTCCACGTACTGCCCTTCCTTCAGAGCGATGGTTTCTTTATCAACAAAAACGGGAGTGTAGTCTGCCGTAGCCACGTAGATATCGCACATCTGCAGAAAATAAACAGGTCACAACATGTACTGTAATGAGACTAGTGATTAGAAAAACCCAATATGAAACACCTTGTTTCCATGGGTGTCAAGGGGAGAAACAATCATCCATTCCATTACAAAATCAATTTGTTTTTTAATAGGAACATGCACAGCTCTGTACCAACAGATTGTGAGAGAACACAGTCAACCAGTTTAACCCTTTTTTATTCTTTGTATGTTATTATTGGAGAATTTTATTCACATCGTGCTTTGGATTACTGATCAAATGGGGCATTTCTACCAAACTTGTTGTGACTCCTACCTCTCCTCTGGCCTCCCCTTCATCCGACTCAGACGAAGAATCTATGATGACAGACGAAGGTCTGGATCGTCCGTGGTAGGATGAGGGGCAGGGAGTCTTTGACTCATCATCGCTGTCCATCCCAGGGACCCGCAAAGACGCTGGAACAAAGGAGAATGATTTGTACAAGATGTAATTCAGATTTTTTTTTTTTTTTAATTCTCTACCCTTAAATAGCTTTTGTACTGTACCCAACCCACTGTGCAGTTGAACTTCTCACTTTAACCCTAAGTTGCATACTGAAAAAACAAAGCACTGATCAGAATTGTTCACACACAATATACATTCTTTCAAGATATTTTTTTTGCTAAAAAACAATGAACTATGAACACTTTAAAAACTTGTTCTAAAATAAAATTCTAAAATAACTCAGTCTGGACCACTTAATTGATTGTCCAGTAACTGGGACAAAATGCAACAAGGGTTTAAAAGGTTTTTTGTTTTTTGAGGTGGCCTTCAAGCAAGGTTTCACTGTACTTATTAAATTCTGACTTAGTATTTACAGTAGATACATACTGTATATGTTGGGGCATGACCTCATCCACTGGAGCACTGGGTGTCGCCTCCTTATGCTATCTGAATAACAAACAAATGAATGAATGAATCATTGAATGAATAGACAGATTGATGGATGATTGGATGCCAACAGACAGGACAAGGGGGCTGACAGCCAACTGACTACTCTACAGTTATACCGATCTGTGTTACAGATGAGCTAGTTTACAGAAAATATGATACATTTCATGCCTTCTGACCATTTTTAATTTGCAAATAAAATCTCACGTTTACAAATTATCAATAATGTCTCTTATTTGTTGTTACCTGGCACAGTCTGTTTTTGCTTTACAATGAAACAGCATTTGGTGAATACCGAAAAGGCTATGTACTTCATTTCTAGCTATCCACATTTGTGGGAGACAACCAGGAGTATGCATTGATGCCAAGGTAAAAAAAAATATATATTTTCTGTTATACCTACAAAGCCCTTCACAATTGTGACAAGAATAATAAAACCCACTTAGAAGGTTAATTTTGGAACAATGAAGTCCACTTAAGTTCCTTCTTACAAGATTTATATAATTTCATATGTGTTTGAAACAATCACAACCTGGAGTACACAGCTTTGATACATAACAGGCAATATTCTGTATTAATTTAATTGTATATTTATGGATGGAGTTTCAGCATTGTTAGAATGGCTTTGGGGTTCTTACTTACCTTGTGTGATCCTGGCAGAGACCATCTCTGTGATCTGAGAAGTCAGTTTCTGCAGGAACTGCTCTGTGCCGGCCTCTCCGAGGTACTGTGAGGAGGCCTCTCCTTCCATCGGCAGACCTGGGGAGGCATATAAATCCACTTACTACAATGGTCACTTTGGTGATGTATTGCTGCATATGCTTGAAGTATCTCAATTCCTGCAGTCCAGTGACATGTCTGCCTTAGTTATTTTTATTTATTTATTTATTTATTTATTTATTTATTTTAATTTAGTGTGCCCAATTATTTTACCCCCGATTTTCTCCCCAATTAGGAATATCCAATATTTTTTTTTCTTCACTACAGCAATCTCCATACAGCTCAGGAGATCCGAAGGTTCAGTGGGCATCCTCCAATCCCACGACCAAACCAGCTTCCTCTTTTACACCCAGGAACTCTAGAGTGGATGTCAGCGAGCTACCAACCTCTGGAGGAGGCCAGCCCTGCAGGTGTCCGCTAGCGAAGACCGGCGACTCCGCACAGCCAGGACACAATCTTGCGATGAATGACTCACGCTGCACACCACGTGGCTGAGCTTTTACCAGGTGAGCCACTCGGGGACTCCTTTGTGCCTTACCTAGTTAACCTGGAGCAGTGGCATGTTTGCCTGCTCAAAGTATTGCAAGGTATTAACAGGTGAAATGAAGGAAGATATGCTGTATTATTTTAACCCTACGACTGAATAAATAGAGAACCAATTTGCTGCCCATGTGCCTCCAAATGATGATGCGTTGCTAAGATGCAGAACAGAACATGACTTATTTGGTGGGTTGGATGGTATTAATTTGTATTGACGTCTTGCCTTTGTAATGAATGAAGCAATGAGAGTTATAGTACAGGTATGTCATTATGGCCCTTCAACAGTTAAAAACAATCTCCTACCCTTTGTAGATCCTCCTAGCCAATCAATGATCTGACCAGGCTCAGGGGGGTGCACAGAGATGCCCAGGACTCTGAAACAGACAGGAACAGAATCAAGCTGTACACTGTAGCAAACTGCTGTCATGTGTGGTCTTCTGCAAACAATGCTGTTCCAGAAATACCCGGGAGACATTCATGGTCCGTACAGACTGTGTTGAGGAGTGAACTGATTACACAGGCACCCACCATCATCCTTCCACGTTTCCATTGTTGTTGCAGAATAGTCTCACATGTTATATAACTCTAGTGGATCACATGACACATCATCTGGTCACATACATTTACATGAGAACAGACAGACAAATAAACCGACAGGTCCCATCTTTCCCCAGATTATAATTCTCAATAACTTGTGGAAACCAACGGGAGTTACCATGTTTTATCATAAATGGATAAGTGGTTCTCTAGATATAAGTAAGACTGGAATGGAATTAAAGAGAGACCTTCTGCTTATATCTTGTCAGCAGTAAACATTATTTTAGGACTTACCCTTTGACTTGCTCTCTTACTTCTCTTAATGTTTCTTCTTCAATCCTTTGAAACACAGATTGATTTTTTTCCGATTACAAACCATTTTATAAATCATGTCATTATCATCACCATGTCATTATCATCATGTCATTATCATCAATCCGAAATGTCTTTCAGGAAAAGACATAGCTGATTTTTTAAAACATGATTCATAACATATATGTTATGTTGCTGTAGTTCTACCAGGTGTCATAGCATCATATTATTGTACAATGCTGCGTACAGAAAATTAGGCAATACTAAAGTGACAATACTGACGTATAAAACCTGGGAAAACATCAGAAAGTGAACAGATAAAGTTACAGTAAAACATGCATACTCAGTACCACTATAACACTTAGTATTTACAGATAATACTAACATTTTCTTTCTCACCCATGTTCTAATTGGAAAGCCATATCCTTCAAGGAGTGATAAACAAGGTTTTAGAATGAATTTGTTGAAATTCTTTTTATACTCTATTTTGGAATATGTTGATATTTCAAAGACAATGCAATAGATGAAATGTTGCTCCCACTTCACTTACAGCACTGTAGTTCAAACTCAATCCTTTGGTCTAGCTAAAATCAGATCATGTAACAGGAACAGAACAGGAAGCTGTAACCTGTCACTCCATCCATGTTTCTGATCCCCTGAATGAAAATGAACACTTACTCATGGGTAAATGTGTGGGTTTCCTTTGTGGTCTTGTCTTTCTCTAGATGGTCCACGTCTGTCACTAAAACACAAACACAAGCTGGCAGTGAATCTGAGAGCAAATTGACATTTAGAACTACGGTTTATGGTCCTGCTTTATTTTAAGGGGCACTCCTTGTATATTAACTGTTGACAATTAGCTTACTAAGAACTGAACAAATGCTGTTAATTTTGTGTTAACATTAAGTTATGAATGGGTAGAGTTTAATTTCTCAACAAAAAGGTACAGGTATCACAGAAATCAGTGGCATGCTGTCAGGACCTTCAAGGTATTCTCTGCTGACTAGACAGTGCCAAGTAAACCGTCAGTCAAATGACATTACGTTGCCTCACTCACTTGCATACAGTGTGCTTGCTTATACTATGAAACATACTACCAAAATAATTATTTGTTCATTTGTCCGATGCCTTTATCCAAGATGACTTACAGGTTTTACGAGATGTTTTTTAAGAGTCTAAGGTTTTCCTAAAGGGGATGTGATCAATCAATAAGAGATCTGCATTTCCCCTGCATAAGTCTAAAGCAACGACCAGACACGAGAAAAAAAACAGTTGAGGGTATTCTCCTTTTCAGTTGAAGGTCTTGAGTGAGTTTAACAAATAGGCGAGTCGAAGAATGTCCTTTTTGTTAGGCAGGCGACCAATCAAGAGTGAGCAGAGGCGGGCCATAAATCTCCCAGGGTATTCTCAGCCTCACTTGAAGGTCCTGCATTAGCAACCAATGAGAAAGTCAAAGCTCTGACAGCTGTCCTATCATTAGTGAGCAACCCCGAAACATGATGATTGCTGGATTTCATGCGATACTGCTTATACATATAAATTGATAAATACAAATACCTTTATAACATCTAATTATTTTGAATTTTATTTTACACTAAAATAAAAAAAATGTCACCTGACAACGGAGACATCATAGTCGATTTGGTTACAAATCCTTTTTCAAGGAGAACTTTCTCTGAAAAATTGGAGATTGTTAAAAAGGGAGATATACACCACAGATCCCCGAGCTGACACAGGAAGGGAAAGGATATACTCGCCACTTTCAGAATTCAAATTATGAAAGGTATCTGTGGCTTACAGGTAGCTGCCACATAAAAAAAAAAAAATATGTACTGCTGGTACAGAAAAAGCGATTTGTTACAGTACTGGCTACAGCAATCTGGGATGTCTAACGAAGTCAGCTCAAAAACACGAACGTTCCAAGGTCACATACGAGCCACCGTGACAGTCAAAACCTTTGGGCAAAGCCGGATTATGTTCAACTGGATGAACAGATACGTAGGAACACAATACATCACAACGAGCAAGTGAGGAAAAATCGTGAGGTTCTTAAACGCTTGATCGATTCTGTTGTCTACCTCGGCAAGCAAGAATTGGCATTCAGAGAGCACGACGAAGGGTCACATTCGTAATTATGTGGAATTACTTTCTCTGATTTCCAACTAAGACAGCGTGTTATCATTTGTTAACAGCAACAGAATTCACGGGTACAGAACGACTTGATCTCTTCATGTCTCAGGTTGTGCAAGATGAAATAAAAGCAGAAGACAGGAAGCCAAGTAGGTAGCTGTAATAGTAGATTAAACAACCGATGACAGAAACACAGCTCAGCTGTCTCGTGTTTCCAGGTATATGACCGATAGTGGCCCAAAAGAATGTTTTCTGTGAATGTGACGGAAAATAAACGTGCATCTGACATCTCAGCTTTAGTGCTTCTTTTACTGGAGGAATTTGACTGTACCAACTTAGTTGCACAGTGCTTCGATGGGGCTTCAGTTCTGTCATCTGAGCTTAATGGTGTGCAAGCATGTGTGAAACGATCTATACCACAAGCACTTTTTGCTCATTGCTATGCTCATGCACTGAATTTAGTGTTGTCCCAAAGCACTTCAAAAATCAGAGAATGCAAGATATTTTTTAGCAATCTTGGAGGATTGGCAACATTTCTTTCAAGATCCCCAAACCGCACACAATTACTTGACGAAATCTGCCAAAGACGACTGCCACGGGTGGCACCTACACGCTGGAATTTCTCTTCTCGGCTGGTCTGTAGAGTATGAACAAGCTTTTTCAGCGCATTTTGGAGAATCCAGAAAAGTTTAACAGTGATGCTGTACATTCTGCCAGTGGATTTATTTCACACTTTAACAATTTTGAGTTCTGTTTTCTGGTTGATTCATTTAATGCAATTTTTACATTCTCTGATGTGCTTTTCCAAGTACTGCAAAAAAAATGCTTCGATGTAATTTTCTGTCTGAACAGATTATTAGAATTTTGCAAGAAAATTGCCTCAGAGAAGGAGAATTCCAATTGAGTATATGAGGAAACTGTCACTGATGTTGGGCCCCCTCTAAAAGATAGAGGCTAGATGGCAGTGAAGATGTGAAATCTCATTACAAGCAGCTGTACTTTGAAATCATGGACAATATTCAAGATCAGTTAGTCGTCCGATTCAAAGATTATCAGAGGTTATCTTTTCTCTCACTACTCCACCCACAAAAGTTTGGTGCTTACAAGAAGAATGTTCTTGAAACAGCCCTTTTAAATGTGCAGCAAACAAATGGGGAGTATTTTGATGCAGTGAGGCTCAAAAACAAACTGATTGTCATGTATTCGATTTCGGATTTCCAGGGAAAGCATCCCGGTGATCTACTTAAATTTCTCCACACCAATGGACCGGAAGACAGCATGCCAGAACTGTATGCCCTGACCTGCCTGATATTGACCATTCCTGTTTCTGTGGCTTCAGTAGAAAGATCATTTTCTGCCCTCAAACAGATCAAGAGTTTTTCCAGAAGCACCACTGGACAAGATCGGCTGTCAGTGTGTGGTTGAAAAAAAAATTTCGTTCATATCATAGTGTATCAGAAAATAACAACTGTCGTGAACTCTCCCTTTAAATTCAGAATTTCTCATGCACAGTAAAGGCGAGATCTACTTTTTTCACAGTCTACTATTTTCCTGTGAAACCAGATCTTATATACCTAATGTCACAATACATGGAACAGGAAAGTGTTTTTTTTTCATTGTACATGTTATGTATATAGGAGTTTTTTCTTGCAACAAAAAAAAACGTTTCCTTTTTTCCATACGGTTCATCATTTGAAGACTGTTAAATTCTCGCCTGTCAGACAAAAAGGTGCCGGATCCGGGATCCGGTGTGATCCGGCACAAATGAACCCCTGTGAATGGGTATGTTTACAATATGAGTTTGTAACCATGTGTGTGGATAATCCTTGTTTAGGCTACATTCCTATGTTGTTGGTGTGGCAGTTTGACTATCCAGGTACATGTAACAGTGGCTGGTGTTCCCTGGTGTTTGAAGTGAGAGTGTGTAGTGGGTGTTGAAGGTCCCCTCTTACCCTCCACCACGTCGAGGTGTGCTGTGCAGATCGACTGGCCCGCCTTGTTGGTGGCGATGCAGGTGTAGGTGCCGCTGTGTTCTGGGTCCACGTCCAGCAGGATCAGACTGTGTTGCATGTTGGAGCTGGCCACTTTATACCCAGGCGTCTCAGGCTTGATCCAGAGCACGTCCTCCGCAGTCTCCTCCTTCAGCCAGGTGATCATGGGCAGTGGCGAGCCTGAGGAAAGCATACCAAACTCATATCTCACAGACTGAGGATACGGGATTGGGATAGGGAGATTTATCTCACTTCTCGAAAAAGCAGATGTCCCTCACAACTATGTTCAATATTACACTAAAATTAAATTCCTTGAATATGTTTAGTACATTTGTCCATGGTTTATCCTTCCACCCACTCTCTAAGCCAAAAAAAACCTTCCTGCTACTAGTTTCAGAAGTAGGTTATAAATTACATCTTGAACTGTGTCACAGTGTAGCTCAGAACCCCCACCCCAAAAAAAATACAATGTTTGCAATATTGATAAAATCTATAAATCTATAAAACTATTATTTTTAAATATGAAACTATATCAAATTACACAGGAAATTAAACATTTAAAGTTTACATACTAGAGGTATAAGATAAATGAATCACAATTTTCTTTAACCATTTCGTGCATGATGGGTAAAACTACAAAACGTTTGATTATTATCATAACCATGGCTCCATGAAATAGAAATGTAACTATTACTGAATGGGTATTTACCTCCTAAAGACCCAAATCCTAAATATTTTATACAAAAGCTGCTCACCAGTCCTGCCCCAGAGGTATCAAAAGGACGCGCTCACAGATCTCAGTGTCATTTTTCCTTCAATCCTGCTGCAATCATGGACACAGCGACATTGAAGGTTAATGGTTGCATTTCTATTTCAGGGAACCAGGGTTATGACAATAATCTAACGTTCCCCTTCAAGTATGAAATGTAACCTTTACCGAATGGGTCATTATACCCAAGCCGTCGCAAGGCAAGATTGCCGAACGACTGGAATGCTACAAGGCTAAGCCAAGAGGCTGCCCTGTGTGTTACCATTCGGAACCCCTGTAATTAGCTAGGACGAAAAAATTGAGGGAGAAACTCACCTCTATGCCTGTGCTGTAAGGGAGGGTTGACCACTAAGCCGCCCTTGAGGATCCACAACATTAAGTCTATAGAACTTCGTGAAGGTATGGGGAGTAGACCACACAGCTGCATTGCATATGTCTTTGACAGATGGAATACCCTGGAATAAAACCCACGAAGTTGCCATGCCCCTGGTGGAATGGGCAGTGAGCTTTTCTGGAGGGGTCAAGTTGGCCAGCTCATAGGCTGTTCTGACCGTGTCTGCTATCCACTTGGACAGCCCCTACTTAGACAGGGCTTGACCATTGGACTTAGCCCAATAGCAGACAAAGAATTGTTCGGACTGCCTCCAACTTTTCATCCTGTCAACATAGTACACCAGGGCCCGAACTGGGTAAAGCATATGGAGCTGTTGCTCTCTGTCAGAATGGAAAGGAGGTGGATGGAAAGCCTCCAATTCCACAGACTGGTTGACATGGAACGCCGAGATAGTCTTCGGCAAAAAAGCAGGATTGGTACAGAGTGTGACCTTTGTCCTGGCCACAGCGGTGGGACACTGTCAATAGGCGGTCGCGGTTCAGTGTGGGCTGAAAAACCCTGCTGTTAAACCAGGCCTGCAGAGGGTGCATGACCAGGAGACCCAATGGAAGGGTCTGAGAAACTGCTGCCATCAGGCCCAGAAGTTTCTGGAACGTTACTACTGTGAGCGCTCTGTTGAGCTGAAAGAGATCTGCGATAGGAGGCTGTCTGGGAAGGCATGACCTGGCTCTTTGCATGAGTCACCGTAAGGCCCAACCGTTGATGCCTTTGAGTCTCAATGGGGCCCAGATAGCTTCCATGAACTTTGAGAAGGCATGCAGAGCTAGGGAAAGGCCAAATGGCAAGACACGGAACTTGTATGCTGTTCCCTGACAGACGAACCACAGGTACTTCCTGTGCGCTCGTTTTATGGGGATGTGGAAATAGGTGTCTTTGAGGTCCACCATGGTGGACCAGTCTCCTGGCCTGATTGACTGCAACAGCAGTTGTATTGTCAGCATTTTAAATCTCCTTCGGCTCAGATACAGGTTGACCTGTCTGAGGTCGAAGATCGGTCTGAGGCCACCATCCCACTTGGGCACTTGGAAGTACCTGGAGTAGAACCCTTCCTCCAACTGGAAGGGGTCTATCATACGAATAGTCCATTTTTGCAGCAGAGCTGCTACCTCCTGAGACACCACAGAAGTGTCCTCTGAGTCCATGCCTGATGTTGTCATCATGCCCCGAAAGGGAGGGGGATTCGTTCCTGAATTGCAGTGAATAGCCGGTCTGCACTGACGCCAATAGTCTAGATGGCTCCCTGAGAAGGGGCCCTGGGCTTGTGGCAGAAAAATCCTAGGGCTGCTGCTTACCCTGTGGCTTGGCCTGCGGCTTCTGTCTCTGTGCAGGGTGGCGGAACCTATTATAGCCTCCGCGTTGAGCAGCTGCGTGCCGGTCCCGAAGATTGCCTCTGGCAGTGGGTGCAGCTGGCTGTGCTGGTCTTTGAGGTTGCTGGGACCTAGGGTGCAACTGTGCCTTTGGTTTACATACAGGAGGTGGTCGCTTGGGAAGCAGCCTAACCAGCTCCTTAGTGGATTCCTGCAAGCAGTGAGAGTGCTGCAGCTTCTCATCCACCGCGGGACCAAACGTATGCCCTAGAGTGATCGAGGTGTCCAATAGCGGTGCTTTGTCCCCATCAGGCACATGTGGCTGGGAAAGCCAAAGCTGCCTGCGGGCGGCTACCAGCACAGTAGGTTTCTGTCTACAGCCTGTCCGTTGAGTTTGGACACACAGAGCAGGTTTTTGTTTACTAGGCGCAGCTCATCTAGCTGTTGTGGTGAGGGCCTGTGATTCTCAGAAAGGGATCACAGCAAATGCGACTGGTAGATTACTAGGATGCTATTGTAATTCCCTAGCTATGCGGCGAACGCCTCGGCTGAATAGGTTCTTTTGATGATCACCTCACAAACCCAGCACTGCTTTTTAGTGCAGGCAGTGTCCGTGGATAGAGTCTGCCGATCGCCTGGAATAGCGACTCTTCTTCCTCTTCCCGGGGAGGGAAGAGAGACAGAGCTCAAGGAGGATGAGGAAGACTGTGAAGACGGTTTCCTGCCTGGGCTACTTTTTTTTTGCCAGTTTGGTACGAGTCCACTGGTTTGCAGTCACCGCGTATGGCAACATACAGGGATGCCCACCTGTAAAAGCCACTGGCAAAACCACTCAGACAGTACCAACATAAGACTGAGGGAAGCCTGCTTGTTAGAATGGACTAACAGCCTTCGCAATGGTGATGCTAAAAAGCTGTCACCAAAACGGCAAGTATCTCGGTCCTGCGCAGTGCTGCTGAGCACCACGTTGCAGACAGGCCTGCGCGTAGTATCTTTAAAAACAGAAAAAAACACAATGAGAAAATACTTTCTCAACAAAAATCAGTAATTTAAAAATTACATAAATAAAATATCAAATGTCTTGTATAGTGCTAAATAGCAAAAACGAGAAAGAAAATCAGCTCCACCAGAGCTATGCAGCCTGGGGGAAGAATACAAAGTCAGCCGATTTATGTTACTGGATTGCTGCGACACGAGACGCTTGCTTCACGCAGGGCACAAGGTCAATATTTGGGTCTTCAGAGGTAAATACCCATGGTTACATTTTGTACTTAAAAGGGAACTGCAACTTTTGGAAATAGGTGAAAATGTTTTTGAACTTGCATATAAAAATTACTGGAAAACAACACTTCCTTTTTTATGTGTTTAGCCATTTTAACTTGTGATGTACTCTATATCTCATTCACGTAATCTGATAATTTAAAAAAAATTAAGGGGGGCAAATTACAAAATGCATTTTCCTTCATATTTAGCTATTTTTATTTCTTGTTCAACATTTGCAGCACAAAATCATTAATGTACAAACCTACACCAGCTTGTTTCTGGTGTAACTGGTGGTAACTGGTCATATTTCTCATTCAGTCAGAAATGTACATAGTATATTTTTCTTGTTTACAGGTTATGCATTATTTATTTCCTTTCAAATAATAATAATACAAAAAAATAATTAAATACATACATAAAGCTGCATTGAAGCATTAACTGACCCTCAAATTATGTGTAGGCTCTGTTTACTCGCTGTTCAAATGCTGCATTAATTAAATAACCTTGTTTGTTTAAACCACGAATTACATACCTGGATTTACATGATATGGAATTTAAGCAAGGTTACATAAAGAGCCTGCAATCAACAATATGTCACACAATGGTAAGTAATAATAGAGAATCAAAACAGTGAGATTCATAATAGAATGTGATATTGTAATCTGGTGCCTGTGCTGTATGCAGATACTGAGAACAAAAAGATAGGAAGATTGGAAGCCAGAAAAGGAAGTGGTTTCTTTAAAAGGTAGGTTACTTCTAAAATCAAACTGAAAAATGGAAACAAATGTATGGTAAAAAAAAAAGTAAGTCAAAAAAGCATGTATTACTATATGACAAGTCATTTTTCGATGAGCTTTATTTGGGAAATGTCTGTGTACTGGTGAGCTTCCCATTCATTCAATGCATCTTAAATACAGTATAATTTCCCATCAACACAATGTACTTTTTATATTTGAAATATTCTGCATTGGTAAATTTGTTAAAGTAGCCTAATAACCCTAATGTTATTTTACGAATGTGGGAAATAGATAGATAGAGACAGACAGACAGACAGACAGATAGATATTTTTTTCAATTTGCAGCTTGCTACTTTCACCTGCACTATTGAATGTTAATATTAATTCCCTTCCGCTGGAAATAATGAGCATGTGGGTTAGATTTACTGAACTATTGTTACAAGTATTGCAATGAATGTAGACAATTTTGAGAGGAAAGTTACTTAATTAGATGACAATGAATAACTACTGCATAGGAAAAAAGCTCAGAAAGAAAGAAACAAGTGATATAGACAATTCAAATCTGAAAACATAAAACATCCATTACAAAATAAAAATGAACAAAATCATATCAAACACTATTATAAATAGGGCTCCCAATGTGTAAAGAACAGAAGCATTCCCAGCTGTCCCTCGATCCTTACCTTCCACGTTCACAGACAGGGTGATAATGGAGCCTTTCTTCACCCTCCTGTTGGAGAATCTCTCCAGGAAGCGTGGAGGAACCAGCACCTGCTTAGCACCTACACAGCACAGAATTAAACAGCTTGCTGTAGGAAACAGCTTTGTGCCAAGTGAAAAAGAAACCCTGTGCTAATCTACACTATATACATATGCACAGTACACATACAGAAGACTCTCGCTAATCCAAACCTTGGTAGTCCGAAGTGACCGATAATCCGAACCATGCTATATATTACCATAAAGAAATGCATGCTGATAGCAGCTGTAGAAACCAAACCTCAATGTCATAATGCATAATGCAGCAGTTTCTGTATTTTTGCATTCAGGGTTATTAGGGTTATTACTGATTTTTAGTACGGTATACATTACGATCAGTACTGTGTATGAAATCATGAAGCAACATAAATGACTAAGTCATTAAAGAAAAAAAAAATGCTAGTACTAATAATTATAATAATAGTAGCTTTAAAGCATTCAAAGTGTACATAAGAATATAAGAAAAAAAGTGAGGAGGCCATTCCAGTAGCTGATTGATCTCAGAACTTTGTCAAGTTGGGTGTTAAAGGATCTAAGTGATTCTGTCTCAACAACATGACTAGGTAGCCCATTCCA